>JBBPBX010046254.1:10138-26658 GCA_038048925.1 Garcialebias charrua | reverse complement strand
TCATGGCCGGGGCGTCAGCGTCACGCCAGAGTCCCCACCCTCTGGGTATTTAAGACGTGGACGCCCATCCTACTTTCTCTTATTGCCCTTCACCTCGCTTAAACCTGAACCTTGTGGGACTTCTCTGTTGTCACTATCGCTTGACTAGAGGTGAGCTTGCTCCCTATTCTGAGCGTACAAAGAAATTTTTCTGCGTACTGCTGGGCTTGCGAATGCTAGTCCAGCGTTTTCTACTTACCTCGAAGCTTTTCTTCTCTCTCCGCAGCTGCTTCACTCGATGTCGCTAACTGCATCACAACGCTCCCTTCTAACTATTAGCAGGCTAACCAGTGAAAGCGACACGACGGAGAGGACGTCTTCGAACAAAAGGAAGCTAGGAACAGCCTTGATGCTTCTCTTCTTCGGACATGGCTCCCGAGAAGGGAAAACGGAGGACAAAGATTCAGAAGAAAGCCAGCAGGACGGCGAGCACTCGCTCGCGCCCTTGCCCCAGCGGCTGCGGATAGTCCCTGTTGGCAACGGACACCCATGAGGCCTGTCCCATCTGCCTAGGGATTCTGCATGCAAGAACAGCGCTGGAATCCCCTGACTCCTGCTCCCACTGCTGTCGGATGCCGGCGGTCGTGAGGAAGTGCCGTGCGGACACACTGGCTAAGGCCATGGAGAAGGCTGCGGTGCTGAAGGCCGCAGGCACTACAGAACCGCTCGCTCCCGAACCGGAGTTAGAGAACACGGATTTGGAATGCAGTGGTCAGGTCGGGGATAAGAACGTGTCGGACTCCTCGGTCCCCGTCGAGGACTTGACGCCCGAAGTGTCTGACCAAAACGCCGAGTATGGTTGCAGAGGGGAAAGTGTGGACTCCTCCCAGAACCTGGTGCAAGTTCTACCGGAACCGGACGTGTCGGTTCCTGCTCTGTTTGACTTGTGCCATAGGGCCGCGAACTCACTGCAGGTCGCGTGGCCGGATCCCACGCCTCGCCAACAGGTTACGAGGCTGGCGGGAAATTACTTCTATGCGAAACAGCAGCCGTCGACGTCGCAAAAAATGCCAATTTTCCCGGACTTCCTGATGGAGCTCACGTGCTCCTGGGCGGAACCCGGAGCTCCCATGACATTGCCACTTTCCCAATTCCTGGATGTCACCGGAATGGAGACAGCAAGTCTCGCTAGCGCACCCCAGATAGAGGAGACCCTGGCCGCTCATCTGGCCCCCGTAGCAACGGGTGCGAAGCCAGCACTGCCCAGCAACGTCTGCCGCGCTTCGGAGAAACAGCTCGACAAGTGCTACCGGGCTCAGGGCTTCCCGGCTCGTGTGATGAACGCTTCGACGATGATGCAGGCGTACCTAGCAGAAAAGCTGCAGGATTTCCAGGTAACAGCAAATGAACAGGCCGTAGCAGAGGCCCTGGAGGAAGCCCGCCGGACCTCTGATTTTGTGCTCCGCATGATGGGGACAATAGCTATCACGCAGGGCAGTGCAATGGCGGAAATGGTTGTCGCCCAGCGCCATCTTTGGTTGACCTTAACGGACATCCCGGAAGGCCAGAGGTCTCTCTTCCTCAGCACCCGATCGAGCCGACAAGACTCTTCGGGGGAGCTCTGGAAAGCATCCAGGCCAGGCTGGAACAAAGGCGCAAACAGGCGGAAGCCCTCCGCGAGGGGCTGCCAAGAAAAAGCTTTGCCCCCCTCCCCAGAGAAGCCTTACGTCGCTCTCTGCAGAAGAGACCTACTTGCGACGGATATCATTTTCAGCCTTAGACGGCCCGACCGAGGGCCTCTTCGATGACCCCAGGTGGGAAGCAGATTCCGTCCTGATAAAACAGGATGAACTCATGACTTTACAGGTTTGCCCACCCACGTGGTACGGGAACCTGACCTTTTGAGCTCAGACTTCACTTGTAAAACACTACAAGGAACTTGTGATGTGTATGTGCGCACTAAACATAACTTGTCTACTGTATGTGTAATAAAAACAAATACTGTTTAAGGCATATACAAAAATAAAAGTACCAAAGCACAGACTGCCCTGGTTCTTTACTCGAGCCCCACTTTTGTGAAACACAAACTACTTGGTCAGACTATGAACCGCAGTAAGACACACTAGTTCTGCCTGAGACGGTCAGATCTCGCGATATCTTCTGTTGGGCAGACCAACCTACTCGAGAGCATGCAAGAGGGGTCGAAGGGCACCCCTCCCGTACTCAAACATGACAAGCAACAGTTAGACATGCCTTCCAGGCTCATGGCGCACGCGCAGGCCTGGAGGGCGTGTCTGCCAAACAAATGGGTCATGACGACGATGTGTCATTGGCTCAAGCTGCATCTCGTCAAAGGACCGCCCCCCTTCACGGGGGTGTTGCAATCAAATATTAACCCAGCACGCGCACACGTACTGAGGGAGGAAGTATTAATGATGCTACAGAAAGGAGTAATCCCGAAACACAAACTACGCTCCGATCACTACAGCAAGTACTTCCTGGTGCCCAAAAGAGATCAATCCCTGAGGCTGATCCTGGATCTCTGGACCCTGAACAAGAGAATAAGAACTTTCAAGTTCAGGATACTTACACTACGGCAGGTCCTCCAGTCTGTGAGACCTGGAGACTACGCATGTACAGTGGATTTGAAGGACGCCTATTTCCATGTGGACGTGTGGAGGAGGCACAGGAAATTCCTCCGGTTTGCTTTCGAAGGGAAGGCTTACGAATTCAAAGCCTTACCTTCGGTTTGAAAACTGCTCCTCATACATTTACTAAATGTCTGGACGCATCCCTGACCTCTCTTAGGAATCAAGGAGTCAGAATTATGAACTACCTGGATGACCTCCTGATTCTGGCCAGAAGCAGAATACAGGCCCTGTCAAACTCCTGTAGGGTGATTTCTTTCATAAACCTATAAAAGAGTAACCTGATCCCATCACGGTCTACCATATTTCTGGGGGTACAGGTCGACACCATCAGGTACAGAGCATGGCTCTCAAAGGAACGTGTTTCCTCGATTCGCCATTGCCTGGCAAAGTTAAAACTGAATCAGCGGGTCCCCATGAAAACGTGCCAATGCCTCTTAGGCCTCTTGGCGGCAGCCATACTCTGTGTGCCACACGCATTGCTGAAAATGAGGGTCCTACAGGTATGGCTAAACCAACAAACACGACCTGTCCTGCTTGGTCGAGCAGGAAAGGTTAGAATCGATTCAGAGTGCCTGAGGGCCCTGGAACCTTGGAGAAACTTGTCTGTTTTCCACGGAAGGGGTCCCGTTAGGTAGGGTGTCATCCTGTATGGTCATCACTACAGACGCCTCGAAAACAGGATGGGAGCAATATGCAGAAATCAGAACGCCCGTGGCCTTTGGAAAGAAAAGGAAACGAGATTATACATCAACTTCCTGGAATTGTTGGCCATATTCCTGTCAGTAAAATACTTTTTTGGCAAAGGTCTGATTGCAGGACAGCACATCCTAGTAAAATCAGATAACAGAACCATGGTGTCCTTCATCAACAGGGAGGGGGGACAATATCCCAAGCCCTCCTCGGCCTGATGCAGATGATGCTCACGTGGTGTGCTCCAAGAATAATATTGTCGCTCAGGGCGACTCATGTTCTGGGTGAACTGAATTATGGAGTGGATGCCCTCTCGAGAGGGCCTCTTTTGGCATCAGAATGGAGACTGAACCCACGAATCGTGGGACAGGTCTGGTCACGATTTGGGAGAGCGTCAGTAGACTTGTTTGCATACAGAGCTAGCTCACAATGTGACCTCTACTTCTCTTTGAAGGAAACAGACGCACCGTTGGGAACGGATGCTTTGGCCCATGATTGGCCAGCAGGGGTGCTGTACTATGCTTTTCCACCTGTCCCTCTGATCCAGGTGACACTGGAACGTGTATGTAAGGGAGCCCTCTCCCTGATACTGATAGCTCCCAGGTGGCCGCAGAAAACTTGGTTCCCGGAACTGATCTCAATGTTGTCAGGGATATCATGGCAGTTGCCTTCTTACAGGGACTTGCTGACTCAGGCACGTGGGCAGCTTCTACACCCACGTCCGGAGCTGTAGTAGCTTTCAGCCTGGCCATTGAAGGGAACTGGCTGAAGGCCTAAGGCTTGACTGTTTTTTCCAAAAACAACAACAACAACAATACACAGGGGAGACCCTTGGTGTTTATGTTCACTTGGGAGATATTCTGTGGAAGGGTTCCCCTCTCTTCTAACAGGTCTCCAACATCAGGATGAGCCCCCTCTGACAGTCCTAGTAAGTTGTCTGTTCAGGGAGCAAATAACGGACTCGTACGTGCCCCTTGTGTGTATGAAAATTTTGCCCCTGTGGGACCTGGAAGGTCACATTGTGTTTGAACTGGGTCTTTTACTTACACATTGCCATCTGGTTTGCCAGTGGCTTTAGGGGTCTCTTTGCTCTTTTCCTCCTGTTTCTCAAATTTCCAGGGAAGAAGGAGATGGTGGGCAATCACACTAGCGGAGCATGTTTGTGCTGCCTCTAGCTGGTGTTTCATCAATATGTCCAGTGGTAACATCAGGTTGATGTTTTTACATATGGCATTTTCTTCTCAGTCTGTGCCCTCTACATACCTTGTAGAGAGCGGCTGGGAAATGCATGTCATTATAAGGCAGACATTCTCACAAGCATGCATTTTACTGAGCATTTCAAGGGCGTGAATGAATTACGTTCCTATAGCAATATGTTGCACCGAGTGACTGACTGATAAGGGAACTGAGAGTTATGCACCATAACTCATGTTCTCTGAAGGAAGGGAATGAGGTGCAACATAGTTGGCCCTTTCAATGTTGAAAGCTCGGTGAAGTGCACTTGGAGAAAGTAGGATGGGCGTCCGCGTCTTAAATACCCAGAGGGTGGGGACTCTGACGTGACGCTGACGCCTCGGCCATAAAGGTGTGAATGTATTCCTTCAGGTAATCGCGCGGGGTGCAATTTCCCATAGCAATATGTTGCACCTCGTTCCCTTACTTCAGGGAACATGAGTTATGGTCCATAACTTTTAGTTTTCAGTTGGCTTGAAATTTCTTTGATATTAACTATAGTCTAGAAAAGCTAAAACAACCCTTTTTGAACTAAAAAATTATATAGATCAAAACATTTTTCTTCAGAGTGTCCATCTTCTTCTTGGAGGGTAAGGGGTAAGTTCAGTTTCTTAGGGAATGAGTTTATTGGGGAAAAGAGATCTTCAGTGTCCATCTTCTTCTTGGGGGGGTTAAGGGGTAAGGGGGTAAAAAAGGGAATAAGTTCAGTTTCTTTGGGGAAAGGGTTTCCTGGGGAAAGAGTTTTTTTTGTTTGTGGAATAAGTTCTTTTTGTTCTTGGGGTAGAGATTTTCTTGTTTGTAGAATAAGTTATTTTTGTTCTTGGAGGAGAGATTTTCTCGTTTGTGGAATAAGTTATTTTTGTTCTTGTCACCTGGCATTGCAAAGCTGGCTTGTTGATGTTGAAAGTCCTTTGTTCTAGAGATGTGTGCAATCAGCAACATCTTCTGGCTCAAAGCAGTTGGCGTTTTCATAATGCAGGCCTGGATGGTTCTATTGTTGAAGACATAGAGTCCCAGATGGATGGATGATGGATGGTGGATGTAGGATGGATGAATCAGGCAGATCAGTTCAAGCAGTTTAATGAGTGTCCTTTACTTTCTCAGACAGTGGTTTCATGTAGTCTCATCTTGTCCAGCTGCATGTTCCTGAGTGCTTAGTCCATACAGGCACGCTTGTTGATTTGTGGGCATAGTAGCAGGTTACACACTTGAACTGTGGGTGGCAATAGGGTAGTCAGGCAGGGAGCTTTGCTCTGACCAGATCGATCTCCAAACTGGCTCAGCGATTGTTCCAAACTCCTTTTTGCAGGGGTGCACCGGCTCCAGCCGCAACAGGTGCTGCTCTTTCTCTCGAGAGAACTATGTGCGATGCTTCCCCTACCACCCTGTGGGGTCCCGTTCATCCTCTTTTTAGTCATCTCTAGCAGGACCCAGTTTGAGGTGGGATTCACTGGCATCTCCTCCTGAAGGAGTACTGGAATCTGTAGTTTGTTGAGAGAAGAACTGGACACCAAAAACTTGCAAATTGTTAAATAAAACGGTGGGGCCTTTTGACCCCATGACCCATTTGTGGGTTAGGTGGAGGCCTAACTGTGGGTAACTCTTAGTGAGTTAAATCTGTAAACTTAAACTAATTTCTCTAGTGGTTATAATAAAAATTGTTTCTTTAAACTTAAAATAAAATTCCATTCTTACTATCTAAAACATTTGTATTTAATGGCAAACAGCAACAACAACAACAACAAATAACATCAAAATATTTCATTCTTCAGTGAAAATAAGTAATCAATCATGTTGATTTGGGGTTAGTTTTACTTATTATGATCATTGTAATTGAGTAGTAGGAGATGTTTCTGATTTGGGGTTATTTTTAATTAGTATGATCATTGTAATTGAGTAGTAGGAAATGTTTTATACTTACTTAAAAATACTTTACATTTTTCATAGTCTGTAGAAAAAGCTTAAACATGTGTGCAACAAAATAGAAAAGTACAAATAAATTACAGCGCTTTAGGAATAAAGAGTGCACAATACAACATGTGGTTCATGAGCCCAAAATAAGTCCAGTCTAGTCGAGTCAGTCGTGTTTAAAATATAGAACCACTACATTTCAAAACAACCTTTTGATTCGATCCACTTCAGGGCGTCCCCATTTTTGGATCTGTTAAACATACATTTCAAACAGGAGAAAAATAAATACCTGTTTATCAAACGATATATACAAAAGCAATGTAGTTTGTAGGTTTCTGATTTACCCTACAATACAACGTGTCAATTTTCATTCAATGTGGTTGTCCTTTAAATGGCTATGATTGGCGTTTTGTTGTTTGTTTTGAATATAAAAATCTAAGAAGTTATTTTTGTAAAACTAATGATGTAATCAATGTATGAGCTGTTTACATTTTATGAGTTATCATTATTGTTATTAGTGTTTTATTCTTTATTATTATTAGTTATTTCTAGGAACAGTTTCCACAATCCCTCCATTTGAAACAGTTTTCCTGTTTCACCTAAGTTTTCATGGGTTATAATTTACTAAAACACAGCCTGAGTAATTGTTTCAGACATGTATTTATAAACAAACCGAGGTTTTGAAAGCATAAAGCTAAATGTGAAACAAGTTATTTTATAAAAATTTTCTAAGAATGTTTTAACAATTTCCCTTGTGGCCAATCAGACTCCCAAAATGCACTTTGTCAAGGACAACTGCTATCCTCTCTTCAGCTCCACAAAACATTGTATACATGTTTATGGAGACACAAATTTAATATGCAAAACAAAAATATAAACATTAACTTATTTCAGGGTTATGAGCTATAGGGTCATTATCCCCGTTTCATCACAGTTACAGGAACCAAAAATAATAAGTCGTCAGACCCACATAAGTACAGTATAAACTAAGAATCATGTGGCCCGCGCTGGCAAGCCCTAAAATGAGCATATATGTTTCATTTTAAAAATGTATCATTGCAAACTGTAGATTTGAAACACGATACCAGGGTCATTGACAGATCCTCACAGATCAATATGGGGCACGACTGCTGCTGGACTACTGGCATGGGTGACTTCAGGACCTGTTCTCTTTGTCTTTTTGGAGAACGTGTTCAGCCTTTTCTTGTTCCAGCATCCAGTGAGATTTTTCTGGGTGCTGATTTTTGTCGTCAAGGATCCTCCATATCCGGACTGCATATTCTAGCCTTTTGTGTTTGATGACCGTGTTTTGACAGTTCTTTGACAAATTGTTTGCCTTCGCTTGGCTGAAAGTCTTTGTGGACAGTCTTTTACTTGGATGACAGTCCAATGCACTACCTTCGTTTAGTGCCTTTGTTTCAGTTGTTCTTTGTTTAAGTCCCTCAAATGTTTATTTTGAGCAGGGTTGCATATCAGTCCAGCCATGGTGATCTCAGAGAAGTCACAGTGAGCTAGTTTTGGACATGCCTTCCATATTAAATCTGATCCGATCCAATCAATAACCACAGTAGCTGTGATACAAAAAGTCAAATGCTACATGTGTTTTTGACATAGTCCTATCTTAATGCATGTAATACTATGTGTTCTGCAAAGTGTCGTGGGATCCATCAGACTTACTCTTCCCGTTCCACCAACATTGTCTTGTGAGGTTGCTTCTAAAAGAGTAAAAAATAGAAAAATTTAAAAATGCTTAACAAACCAGGTTCAAAGTAATCATCCGTTAAAAAGCTTTATTGTGAATCCTTCGACAGAGGCATCCTTTTAATCTGATCTGCACAACAGATCTAAAATCATTAATTCACATATGAGTGAAATCTCTGGAGGGGGTATTAAAGAGTGCACCTCCTGGGGACTCCCTTGTTCTGCTGGGGGACTTCAACGCTCACGTGGGCAATGACAGTGAGACCTAGAGAGGTGTGGTTGGGAGGAACGGCCTCCCTGATCTGAACCCGAGTGGTGTTTTGTTGTTGGACTTCTGTGCTCGTCATGGATTGTCCATAACGAACACCATGTTCAGGCATAAGGGTGTACATATGTGCTCTTGGCACCAGGACACCCTAGGTCGCAGTTCGATGATCGACTTTGTTGTCGTCTCATCTGATCTGCGGCCGCATGTCCTGGACACTCGGGTGAAGAGAGGGGCGGAGCTGTCAACTGACCACTACCTGGTGGTGAGTTGGCTCCGATGGTGGGGGAGGATGCCGGTCAGACCTGGCAGACCCAAACGTATTGTGAGGGTCTGCTGGGAACGTCTGGCAGAGTCTCCCGTAAGACGGAGCTTTAACTCCCACCTCCGGGAGAGCTTTGAACACGTTCCGAGGGAGGCGGGGGACATTGAGTCCGAGTGGGCCATGTTCCGCGCCTCTATTGTCGAGGCAGCTTATCAGAGTTGTGGCCGCAAGGTTGTTGGTGCCTGTCGTGGTGGCAACCCTCGAACCCGGTGGTGGACACCGGCGGTGAGGGATGCTGTCAGGCTGAAGAAGGAGTCCTATTGGGCCTTTTTGGCCTGTGGGACCCCGGAAGCAGCAGATAGGTACCGACAGTCCAAGCGGCATGCGGCTCGGGTGGTTGCTGAGGCAAAAACTCGGGCGTGGGAGGAGTTCGGAGAGGCCATGGAGAATGACTTCCGTACGGCTTCGAGGCGATTCTGGTCCACCATCCGGCGTCTCAGGGGGGGAAAGCGGTACGCGACCAACACCATTTATGGTGGGGATGGCGTGCTGTTGACCTCAACTCGGGATGTTGTGAGTCGGTGGGCGGAATACTTCGAAGACCTCCTCAATCCTACTGGCACGTCTTCCACTGAGGAAGCGGAGCCTGGGGACTTTGGGTCGGGCTCTCCAATCTCTGGAGCTGAGGTCACCGAGGTGGTTAAAAAGCTCCGCGGTGGCAGGGCTCCAGGGGTGGATGAGATTCGCCCTGAGTTCCTTAGGGCTCTGGATGTTGTGGGGTTGTGTTGGCTTACGCGACTCTGCAATATCGCGTGGACATCGGGGGCAGTTCCCTTGGATTGGCAGACTGGGGTGGTGGTTCCCCTATTCAAAAAGGGGGACCGTAGGGTGTGTTCCAACTATAGGGGGATCACACTCTTAAGCCTCCCTGGTAAGGTCTATTCAGGGGTTCTGGAGAGGAGGGTCCGTCGGATAGTCGAACCTCGGATTCAGGAGGAGCAGTGTGGTTTTCGTGCTGGTCGTGGAACACTGGACCAGCTCTACACCCTCAACAGGGTCCTGGAGGGTGCGTGGGAGTTTGCCCAACCAGTTTACATGTGCTTTGTGGACTTGGAAAAGGCATTCGACCGCGTCCCTCGGGGGGTTCTGTGGGGGGTACTCCGGGAGTATGGGGTACCAGGCCCATTGATATGGGCTGTTAGGTCCCTGTACGACCGGTGTCAGAGCTTGGTCCGCATTGCCGGCAGTAAGTCAGGCTCGTTTCCAGTGAGAGTTGGACTCCGCCAAGGTTGCCCTTTGTCACCGATTCTGTTCATAACTTTTATGGACAGAATTTCTAGGCGCAGCCAAGGTGTTGAGAGGATCCGTTTTGGTGGCCTTAGAATCGCTTCTCTGTTTTTTGCAGATGATGTGGTCCTATTGGCTTCATCAGATCGTGATCTACAGCTTTCGCTGGAGCGGTTTGCAGCCGAGTGTGATGCGGCCGGGATGAGGATCAGTTCCTCCAAATCCGAGGCCATGGTCTTGAGCCGGAAAAGGGTAGCATGCCCTCTCCGGGTCGGGGATGAGGTCCTGCCCCAAGTGGAGGAGTTTAAGTATCTCGGGGTCTTGTTCACGAATGAGGGAAAACTGGAGCGTGAGATCGATAGGCGGATAGGTGCAGCATCCGCAGTGAAGCGGGCGCTGTACCGGTCTGTCGTGGTGAAGAGAGAGCTGAGTCGAAAGGCAAAGCTCTCAATTTACCGATCGATCTACGTTCCCACCCTCATCTATGGTCATGAGCTTTGGGTTGTGACCGAAAGAACGAGATCTCGGATACAAGCGGCTGAAATGAGTTTTCTCCGCAGGGTGTCTGGACTCTCCCTTAGAGATAGGGTGAGAAGCTCAGTCATCCGGGAGGGACTCGGAGTAGAGCCGCTGCTTCTCCACATCGAGAGGAGCCAGTTGAGGTGGCTCGGGCATTTGGTTAGGATGCCTCACACACGAGGCACACGCCTCACTTTAAAAAATTGAAATTCTGGACCCAGTTTAAAACGTACTCAAACTCATTTAAAAACGACGTATCAACAAACACTTTTTCACACTCACTTTTTCACACTCACTTTCTTGTTGATCTGTGCGGTGTCTGGAAACCTCCGCCAATCTGACCCTGATGGCTCCACTGGACAGAGGAGCAGGCCAGAGACAAACCAACTGGACTTTATTATTTTTGCCGTGCGCACGAGTCTTCGCAGCGCACTCTGTTTGGAGGTCATCAGGAGCTAGCCTGGTTAAAACCAGACCCTTGTCCTTCACTTCGCTTTGTACTAGGGTCTGGGACTTGTCCCATAGACAACGATTTCTCCGGTCGATTTTTGACCGGACCAATCAGAGAACAGAAGGCGGAGTTTTGAACAACGTCGACTGACGTCGTCAGTTAAAATGGCTGCCGCCACGAAGGAATTTTCATGAAAACAAGGTAAAAAACTATTATTTCTTTGCTGAGAAAAAATATATTTCTTAGCTGACGTTATATCAGAAGTGTTCCTGAGCTTAACAGTTCCTAAATCAATTCACGAAATGGTCAAATCTGCTGGATTTAAATTGTTTCGGTTTGACATTTTCCAAACAGCCTCGGGTGCGCTACGAAAATAAATTATAAAAAATCAATTTTATCTCAAATGTTTCATCCAGGCCAACAGTCAGTAAATTAGAGCCATATAATTACACACTGGTAGCAGAAAAAATATCCACCAAGCGTTTTCTGAGCTATTTATCTGATAGCCTGGACCTCGTCAGGCTAAACTAACAAAACTCCGCCTTCTGTTCTCTGATTGATGCGGTATCAAGCTGCAAATACCACAACATTCAAATATCAGACCATGCTCCTGTGTCACTGAATCTTAAATTAGGCTTAAAAAAGGGAAAGTGGAACTGGCGTTTAAATAACGCCCTGTTGAAAGATAAGAAATTTTGCTCTTATATTTCAAACGAAATTAAATCATACTTAAGTTTGAATGATAGGGGGGATGTGGATGATTCAACACTCTGGGAAGCAATGAAGGCAGTTATAAGGGGAAATATAATTTCATTTGAGGCAGCAAAAAATAAAGAGTCCAAGAAAAGGTTGGATGAAATAGATAACCTATTGACCAGCTTAGAAGACTCATATAAATTAAAACAGTGTCCGGATATACTGAATAAAATAACAGCTCTGCGTTATGAATACAACTCTATTATGTCCAAAAACGTTTCTAAATTATTAGTTCAAGTCAAGCAAAGATACTTCGAGTTAGGCGATAAACCACATAAACTATTAGCCCGTCAGCTCAAACAATCACAGGCCTCTAGAGCTATACATCGTATTAAGCTTGAAGATGGGACCTTACTCACAGATCCGGATAAAATCAACGACAGTTTTGCAGACTTTTATGCTAATGTTTATCAGACGCAGGGAAAATTAAACGTAGAAAATATGGAAAGATTTTTTGAAAATCTGAATTTACCAAAACTACCACCAGATTCGACTGAAGCGCTGGAAGACAGTATAACCTTACAGGAAATTGAATCTATAATCTTGACCCTTCCCAACAACAAAGCGCCTGGTCCTGACGGCTTTAGTGTCGAATTCTTCAAAGCTTTCAGTTCCAACTTATCGCCTCTACTTCTACGTATGCTAAACCACTCCAAGCAAGTGTCTAGTCTGCCTCCCACCTTATATAAAGCCAACATCTCGCTTATACCTAAACCTGGTCGGGATCCAGAGATTGTTTCATCCTATCGTCCAATATCATTGTTACCTCTAGAAACGAAAATCCTAGGGAAAATTTTAGCTAATAGACTAAAAAAACACATAGGTTTAATTATCCACCCGGATCAGACTGGCTTTATGCCAGGTAGGCATATGTTTTTTAATCTGCGTCGTCTTTTTAATATATTATATTCAAAATATCCAGATGAGTCCGTTGTTATTTCCCTAGATGCACAACGTGCATTTGACCAAGTAGAATGGCCTTATATGATATATGTGCTCAAAAAATTTGGTTTTGGACCTTTGTTTACGAAATGGGTCGAAATAATTTATTCACACCCAACTGCGTCCGTCATTACTAATCAGAATATTTCTTGTCCATTTGCTATCCATCGTGGTACACGCCAAGGTTGCCCTCTCTCTCCGTTTCTTTTTGCTGTAACTATTGAACCTCTGGCTGCCAGCATAAGGCAAAACCCCTTAATATCCCCTATCGAGATGTTCAATAGTAAACACCATATTTCGCTGTATGCTGACGATATACTTTTATATATCTCCAACCCACGGAAATCGTTATCTTCTCTTTTGACAGTTGTCAACAATTTTGGCCGCTTCTCAGGTTTCTCTATTAACTGGGACAAAAGTGAATTAATGTCGCTCTCTACAGCAGCTGATCCAGTACATTTGAGGTCTACACCATTTAAAATAGCATATGACTCCTTTACATATTTGGGTGTGTTGGTAACAAAAAAACCAGAGCAACTCTTACGACTTAACTGGCAGAGTAAAATTCTACAACTTAAGCGGAATATTGATTTCTGGAAAACTCTCCCACTATCCATGGCGGGCAGGATCAACGCCATTAAAATGGTGGTGTTACCACGATTTCTTCATTTATTTCAGTCTGTGCCAAGTTTTATAGGAACATCCTACTTCAAACAATTAGACTCTATTATTATACCATTTATTTGGAGCTATAAAAAGGTCAGAATCTCCAAAATACACTTATGTAAACCAGGAGCAGAGGGTGGATTCTCCCTACCAGATTTCAAGCAATATTACTGGGCTTGCCATTTATCCATCCTAGCCTGGTGGAGGAAGGGCCCACTCTCTTCTGATAGGTCCTGTCCAGCCTGGTTATCTTTAGAACGTCTGCATTGTTGTAAGTCATCTCTGACAGCCCTCCTCAATAATCCTGTTAAAGTCAACAAAACACTCTATACTAATAATTTTGTCATTGGCAATACTATCAGAATATGGAAACAGATACAAAAATTTATAAAAGCTCCAGTGGTTTATTTTGACACTCCTATCTGTGAAAATCACTCCTTTGCACCTGGTTTAAGCGACGCCGACTTCAGGATATGGAAAATGAGAGGCGTTGATGTGATAGGTGACCTATATATTAGTGGAACTTTTGCATCTTTTGCACAGTTATGCTCTGAATATAATCTTCCCCCTTCAAGTTTTTTCCGCTATTTGCAGGTTCGGGATTATGTTAGGAAAAATGTAGCAGACTTTGGGAATTTAAAGAAACATGAAATTCTGGAGGAAATAATTAAATTTGAACCTACCAACCAAGGGGCAGTGTCATATTTTTATAAGATTTTTAATAACAAATCCCTGGACACAACCAGGATAAAAAAAGCATGGGAGGAAGAGCTAGGACAGCAGCTATCTGACGAAGTATGGGAGGAGTGTTTGAGAAGTATATCCAACTGTTCAGTCAATGCCAGACATAACCTCATACAGTTCAAAACAATACATAGACTTCATTATTCGAGAGAGAAACTAAGCACCTTTTTTACAAGCGTGTCTCCAATTTGTAATCGCTGTCAGGCTGCTACTGGTAACTTGACACACTCCTTCTGGTCATGTGTACAGCTTCACTCATTTTGGACAAAAATTTTTCATTTTTTTTCGACAGCTTTTGGGAAACAATGGGACCCAGAACCACTTATTGCCATCATTGGGGCCTCCAGTGCTTTGCAACCAGCGACTAAAAACGAGAAAATGGCTGTTCTGTTTGGTACGGTGATTGCAAAAAGGTTGATTTTGAGATTTTGGAAAAAAGACTGTGTGCCTACATTTGATATGTGGTTGGGGGAACTGGCAAATACTCTACATCTGGAAAGACTGAGATACTGCAATGCAGATAACATCAGTGTGTTTGAGAAAATATGGGACCCAGTACTAAAATTCCTCCAATGAAAGACTGTTACTGGCGGGCCTGCCTTTGTTTTGCAAGTTTTGTAATTATCATTATTTTTTTTTACTTTTTCGCTCTTTTGTCTAGATCAATTTGTGATGTATTCATCTTAATGTCCTGACTGTGGAAGTGTTTACTGATGTGCCGAGCTGGTATAGATGGGGGTAGGGTAAGAATTTGATTTGTTTTGTTAATGTAAAATTGTTTATTTGGAAAATTCAATAAATTAGGCCAACAGTCAGTAAATTACAGCCATATAATTACACACTGGTAGCAGAAAAATATCCACCGAGTGGTTTCTGAGCTATTTATCTGAATAGCCTGGACCTCACCAGGCTAAACTAACAAAACCAGCAGGGCTCTCAACAAAACTCCGCCTTCTGTTCTCGGATTGGTCCGGTCAAAAATCGACCGGAGAAATCGTTGTCTATAGGAGAAATGCCAGACCCTAGTACAAAGCGAAGTGAAGGACAAGGGTCTGGTTTTAACCAGGCTAATCAGGAGCAGGCATAGGGAAAAACTGGTTGTTTTGGCACCAAATAATGATAGGGATTTGTAAACACCTTCATTTGAGCATCTTCACCTAGAACAAGAACCACACAAATAAACAAGAAATGATTATGATTTAGTCACACTTTGCAAAGGGGATATCACTTCAAACTCGCTTGGAGCAGAGCTTAACCGTGTTTGAAGCAAGTCCGAATTGGTCAGCATGTGCTGGGATTTTATTCTTTCAAAAGTAGGACAAGGTGAGATTCATATAGCACATGAACATACAAGAATGTAACATCAAAAACAAACCAGAACGTGATGTCAGAATAGTATCTGTAATCAAACATGAGCCCAACCGCAAGCCCAACCAGCGTCCTTGTTCTGTGTCAAGGAGACAACTGCATGCACTGTTTTAGATAAGTGTTTGTTACATTCAGAGAAAATTTAGAAAGAGAGTTGAGTAATGATTTTGTTAGAGTACATTAATAAAATAAGTTTTATGTGATAAATGTTAAAAACTCTATCAATATGTTCTTGGTTTTAGTATTTTACTTTGTTTTATACAGGACCTTGATTTGACTTTTTTATTATTTTTATTTGATTTAATTGATTTTTGTTGAAATACTGTTGTCTGTACTTTAGATGTTATCTGTTTAAAACAGGTCTCACTTGAAAATGAGTCCTCGTGACTCAATGAGACTAACTTGTATAAATAAAGGTTGAATAAATCATCCCATGTGAAGTCTGTGCATGTTTATTACAATAAACAAATTCAAAAACCACTTCTGAAGACATATTTTGGTTAACTTGTTTCTGTGTTGAGACTAATTACAGTAGAAAAATCCAACATAATGTACTTTGTAAACAATTCAAAATGTAAGACAAGAAAGTTCATGCTCAATAATCCAGGTACAAAATCCAATAATTCTCAGTCGGGTCATCTGTCCAGATGACCCGACTGAGAATTATTGGAATTGAAATTGTACATCTAACAAAGTTAAATCCTGTCCTCTGGACAGTCTCATTATCTGATGGTTTGCCAGAATCTCCTCTGAGCTGACTGAGAGTCTTTATCCAAGGCATCACCGAACTCCTCCCATATCCAAGCTTTTGCCACATAAACAACCAAAGCCATGGACTATTTAGCCCTATGGTACACCTCAACTACCTCCTTAGTCCCACCATCCAACAAGGCCTGACAGGACTCCTCCTTCAGCTTAACAACCTCCCTGACCCGGTGTGTTGACCACCGTGTTCAAGGATGGTCACCACGAGAAATACCGACAATCTTCTGGCCACAGCTCAAGGCAGCCACCTCAACAGTTGAGGCACAGAACATAGCTCACTCTGACTCACTGTCCCATGTCTCATCTGGGATGTGGTTAAAGCTTTCC
>JBBPBX010046252.1:0-26658 GCA_038048925.1 Garcialebias charrua | reverse complement strand
CGCGCGCCGCGCGCGCCGCACCGTTGACTTTTGCAGTGGACTGGGCTCAAAGAACAGCACTTTGGCATGCGCCGCCGGCGAAACTATAAACGCACGGAGCCGCACGGCTCGGTGCGCGCGCTGCGCGCGCGCTCCAGCTTGCGGACCAAAGCGAAAGTATAACTCAGCCTTAAGAATACCTTGGACTGCCATGATGAAGAACAAGGCAGTTTTGGACCGCGTCAAACCGAAAATGTCATTAATGGGCAAAATAACCAAACAGCAGCTCTCATATTTTGGCCATGTGATGCGCGCTGATTCTTTAGAAACGTCAGTGATGCTGGGAAAAGTCAGTGGGAAAAGAAGACAAGGCCGCCAAAGAACAACATGGCTCGACACTATCATGACAACAATGACTATGCCAATTGCAGATTTGAAAGAATTGGTGAAAGACAGGAAGGCGTGGAGTATGAAGATTCATAAAATGACCGAAAGTCGGATACGACTGATCGGATAATCATCATCATAGTTAGAGTTGGCTTGTTATGCTGCTATAGGTTTAGACTACTGGATGACAAAATGACCTCATTTCCTTAAATGAATTGTTTCAATTTAATAGTTTATATTTTACACTATTTCTATCTTACCCTGTGATTCTTGACCTGCCATTGTGTATCTATTCCTACCAAACTCAGTCGGTCGAAGCAGATGGCCACTTGTCCTGAGCCTGGTTCTGCTAAAGGTTTCTCGTAATGAGGGAGTTTTTCCTTTCCACTGTTGCCTTAATGCTTGTTCGAGATGAGAGTTCTGTGATGGAGTTAAATTCAAAGCAGTCTGCTCCTCAGATAAATAAAGTTAAATTATTATTAGGGATGCACCGATAAATCGGCCGGCCGATCGATCGGCTCCGATTTCCTTAATTTGGGGAGATCGGTGATCGGCCGATCTTTAAATGAGAAGCCGATTTTATCTACCGATTTTATCTGCCTCAGCAAAGGTTGGAAAATCCTGAAAATTTAGGGTGCATTTTGACCTTTTAACACCTGAAAATCAGTATCGGCCAAAATCGGAATCGGCAGGTCAGACTTTCTAAAAATCGGTAATCGGTGATCGGCCAGAAAATTGAAATCGGTGCACCCCTAATTATTATTGTCATATATGAATGTTTCTGGTCAGTGCCCTGAGATGACGTCTGTTGTAATTTGGCACTATATAAATAAACTGAATTGAATATACCGGTATACACACATATATACATATATATATATATATATATATATATATATATAACACATACACAGTAGTCCCTCGTACTTAGCGGTTAGACTTTTGCAGACTCACTGTTTTGCGGGTTTTCAACATAAGATTGTACACAACACATGATTGGCTGAATGATGGAAGGCGACCAACCAGAGCATTGTGCTCTGTTTCCCGCACGCTGATTGTCTCAGTAACCGACCGTAGCTTCAGTCAGTCTACTCTCTTTTGCTGTACTCTTCTAGAGTGTTTATTGAGTAGAACATTGCAAGCGTGTGGGAAGGGTTTCTAAAGCCTTAATATATACTGTATATATATACATAAATACTAAAGTAAATGTCACTACTTTGCAGATTTTCACCTATTGTGGGGGCGTCTGGAACGTAAACGCTGTGCATCTTGGTTAGCCTCCATTCAGAAGCAGCTTCTTGTATCTGAGAGAGGCGTGCGTTTGGGCCCAGAGCTCCTGCAGTGATCCAGTTTTCATTCAGCTGCAGCCTGACTGAACGCTCATTCAGAAAAAGCAGAGCGCTCGTTTCAGGGTTACAACAATCCCTGAAGCAGATTATCTCAGAGCGGACAGACTGTTTGAATGGCTCTTTCTCAGAGACTCTGCGGGTATTAACTTCATAAGATTTAAAAAATAAAAAAGTAGGGCGTTACTGTCCAATATGGCGTCCTCTCACTGCCTCACAGATTACCGGTAGGTGTTTGTAATTTTTTTTATTTTTGCAGCTCGTCCCTTCTGCTTCATGTTTGTGGTCTAAACGAGACAGGATGATTTCAAGATAACCTTCATAGTAAAACACAGGAAGGTACGGCCTGAAAAGATTCTTACATTAAAGAGGTAAAAACAGACATTGTCAGGCAGCAGCGACCTAAAGTTTGTTTCCTGAATCATTTAGATCAATTTGTTTGTTTTGTTTATTTATTTGATAGGGACAGACACACATCGACATAGACAAACTGAGTAAAACAGCAGTCCCATGTTTGCATCATAGTGCAATAGCAATAGCTAACTTGCAGCACTTGTCCCTAGATGGGCTTAAATTTTTTTTTTAAAATTGAAGTGGTAATCATTTAAAATAACACAACATAATGAATACAAAACAGAGAAATGTAATATGTCAAAAATGGGTACAGTTCTGTTTTTGACATAACCAGAGTTTTGTTTGCTTTTTAAACATACAGTATTGAAACTGGTTGTGGATTTTATAATAGCAGGAAGAGAATTCCAAACTGTAGATCCTCTCACCGACAGAGAACCTTGTGCGAAAGTGGTTCTTCTAAAGGGGACCTTACAATTTCCATTCAAAGCTGCTCTGGTAGATCTGCTATTGTCGTGCAGTCTCTGTACGCAATCACTTAATGGTGTAGGTGCAAGTCCATTTAAACACTTAAAAATCAATTTTAAAACATTATACTTTATAAAATTCGTAAAATCCAGAATGTTATATTTACTCAAAATATGACAATGATGGAATCTAGTTGGCTTTTGATATAAAACCTTTAAGGCTCGATTATAGAGACTTGCTAAAGGTTTGAGTGTAGAATAATTTAATCAAGAAGCCCAATTAAAAAATAAAAGATTCCTTGAATTTCTTGATTAACGCTTATAAATGGTGACTGTTTGCAGCTATTATTATTCCAAAGGATCTGTCTGTGTTCATCTGACTCTGAATCTATTGATTTTTTTTTTACAATTTAACCACTAGATAAACATCTACAACTGATCCAATCCCAGATGGCCCCTATTTTGGGGATTTTATTTGAAATTAAATCCTGACAATGTTCAGCTGCCACTGTAACTCAAATCTGTGACACTCAATTATCAACCTTTCTTGTTATAACTCTGATATAAAATACTCACATGGGAATAAATATGGAATTTCTATGGTTTCACATTATTTATTTGGTACACACTAAAAACTGCCGGTTTATTTTGACAACTCATTTTTTGGGTTAAATCTGGTGGGAAATAGGTTGAGTTAGCTAACTGATCCTAATAGCGATTAGCGCCGGTTAGCTCGCACCAACCCAAGTTGTAGTTACGTAAGGATTCTGATTTTGTGTTTAATACAACAAATTACCATATTTTCCGACCTATAAGTTGCAGTTTTCTTTACTAATTTTCGTGTCCTGCGACTTATGGGGCGAAGTGACATATTTATGGATTTTTTCCCCATATTTTTAGACAAATTTTTGGCTAAGATATGACAGTTTCCATTCAGGGTCCACCGACCGTTCCCAGCTCATGTGTCCGAAAAAAGCCTCCTCTGCTCGGACTCACTCTGTCGCAGCCCGGCCTCCTGAACTCTGGAGGTCTGAGTGCTTGTTAGCAAAATAGCTCATGAACCACACGACAGATTTTGATGAAACTTACAGAATCACTGGATGGATATTTACAACCTTTTAGCTGTAGGAGATGTTTGAGCTAAAATTCGATTTATTTATAATTTATTTTTGCAGCACGCGTGACCGTTTGGAAGACGTCAAAGCGAAACAATTTAAATCCAGCAAATTTGACCATTACGTGAATTTATTAAGGAACGGTTAAGCTCAGAAACACTTTTACTACAATGTCAGCAAACAAATATATTTTTTAAGTGTTTATCTTGCTAAATTTTAAAGAAAATGCAGCGGTCCACCCGTGCGGGTGCACGTAGCGAAACTACTTTTTAAATCCAGCAGATTTGACAAGTACAGTACGTGCATTTATTAAGGAAAGGTTAAGCTAAGACATCTTTGCTATAATTTTCAGCAAACAAATAATTGTTTTTACCGTGTTAATCTTGTTAAAGTATTTCCGTGCACGCTCCTGTGGCCGCCATATGCAGCAGGGCGGTGACGCGTAACATACGCGACGCGTCAGCGGTGACGCATAATAGATGCAACTTATGGGGCGAAGCGACATATTTATGGATTTTTCCAATTTATTGGACATATTGGACTAAAGCGACTTATGGGGAGGAGTGACTTAAAGGGCGGAAATTACGGTAGTCATTTTTACATAATTTATTGTTGGAAAACTGAACGTATGCTGGGACTAACTGATAACCTGCTGAGTGAAACCATCCAGACTTGGTTAGGTCCAAATCTGACCAAACGCTGGTTTACAAATCAGGTCGCTTTTTTTTTTAACTATGTTTATTAAAACGTAATTAATTTACACATTAACTTTCTGTATCTACTTAAAATGCAGCTCTGTAAATGAAAAGTGTTTTATTTTTGTAAGTTTCCATTGCCTTTGAAATGTAGGGATTCAAAAAAAATGTTAGTACTCTGTACTTTTTTATTTTATTTTTTAAGAAATGCTACAAATGCAACAAAGTAGCAAAGCAGAGACACCGACAATGGTTTTTATTGTATTCCAGTTTCTGCATAAATGAATTTCTGATCATGTTGCACGCCAGGGCTTCCCAGTGGAAACCAGTTGTTTCTATATTTAGGCTGTGGGTTAACAATCAATAAGACAAGCGTGCAC
This sequence comes from Garcialebias charrua, assembly GCA_038048925.1. NCBI lineage: Eukaryota > Metazoa > Chordata > Actinopteri > Cyprinodontiformes > Rivulidae > Garcialebias > Garcialebias charrua. Next base: position 21,938 of record JBBPBX010046252.1, on the reverse strand, counting down.
GCTCATTAGAGGAAGGAGGAGGTCGGACTGGCTGTAATTAAAAACTAATAACGGTCTACGTGTGACCCCATAATGCACATCTGGATGCATGCAGCTGTGGCAGGCTTTTTTTGTCAAACACACACGATTATCTGGCTCCAGCTGCTAAAATTCCCACACGGACCTGAATGCCTCCTCAGTTGTTCAAATCTGTGGTGCAGAGAGAGAAGCGTGTGATCTGAATCACAACAACAGACAACACACAACCGCTTCTCCCTGGAAATGAACCCGGGGTGAATTTTTTCTCCTCCGCTTACCTATTTTTATTTTAACGCTCTGGAAAACCCGGAGACCTTCTTCTTCTACCGCCATGGTTCCCCCCGTGGCTCTTTCACCCGATTTTGTCGATTAAATGGAGGCTTCGGTCCACGGCGGTCGGTTCTGGTTCCTCCAGGGCGCGGATAGTCCAGGCAGGAGGAGGGGGAATGAATGGGGGTGGGCTGCACATATATGTTGTTCTCCGGGACGGTGGTCACCCTCCGGTCCGCTCACCGCTGCTGCTGTCTGCTTCAAGAGAAAGTGAGCGGATCCCCGCAGAGGCGGTGAAGGGGGTGTGGTTTATTTTAACTCCGCCCACAATATTGTTATGCAGGATAATCCATGCTCAACGGATGTGGATGAAAGAGGCGTGGTTGTATTTGACACCGCCCATATCTCTCTCTAAAATTGTTCTGGTATGGTGGGAGATTTGTGCCCAAAGTGCCATTGAGGACAGAGGAAATGAAGGCAGTTCTGAATCACATTCACAAACACAATTTCTCCCCACACAAATACTATATCTGGAATAACAAAGACATCCAACAAGACTTGTCCTAAATGCTGATAAAACAAAAGGGCTGTTTTTTTTCAAGTAGGAAGGCGGTCCCAGCAGATCTTCCTCTGATTTTATCCTCAAATGGTGTCCCTATTGAGTTTGTTGATTCCTATAAATATCTGGGTATACTGGTCGATTCATATCTCTCTTTTAAACTCCACGTGGAAAACCTAGTGAAGAAACTGAAAGTTAAACTGTGTTTCTTTTTCAGAAACAGATCAGAAACAGATCATGTAGCAGGTCGCTTTCGTAAATGAGCCCTCGAGGCTCAATAAGATTTACCTGACTAAATAAAGGTTGAATGAATAAATGAATGTCTAACACTGAATGCTAGGAAACGCCTTGTATCTGTGACTTTCCTTCCCTCAATCCCTCCATCGATTACGGTGACATTCTCTACATGAATGCTCCTACAAGCACCCTGCGGATGTTGGACGTTGTCTATCATGGTGCACTAAGATTCATAACTGGCTGTGATTATCGTACCCACCACTGCACCCTGTATTCACTGGTTAACTGGACATCATTAACCTCACGCAGACTCTTCCACTGGTACATTTTCATCTTTAAATCACTTCTTGGTTTGCTGCCCTCATACATCTCCTCCTACATGTCTTTGCGTGAGTGCAGCTACAGTGTGCGCTCTCAGGACATGATTACCTGCAGTGTTCCGTCAGTGAGGACTGAACTTGGAAAAAGGGCCTTCTCCTACTCCGCTCCTGCTTCATGGAATATCTTACAAAAAGATCTGAAGCTCTCGACCTTGACTTCTCTAAATGGTTTTCAGAATCTGTTGGAATCCTGGCAAAAACCAATGCAGATTTGTTCCTGTCTTTGATTTTATACGTCTACCTTATAATGTTTTGCTAGTTTTTTGATAGATAGATAGATAGATAGATATACTTTATTGTCCCCAAGGGGAAATTTGTCTTGGACATCGTACGCCAAACAACACTTCTGCCAACAATACAGTCACATGAACACAATACAAATTTAAAAGCATATAAAATAAAAACCTATTGCTCAGTTAAAAACACATTGCTTTAAAAACACACATTGCTCAATAAGACTATTCAATGCTCAATAAAAACACATATTGCACATTCCCACATACATCCAGCAGTAAATGAAACAACAATCAGACCAGAGCATCAGCAGCATCATGGAAAACTTACTATATACCTACTTTATTTAACAATCTGATCGATGTGGGGATAAAAGAATTTTTAAATCGGTTAAGTCTAAAAGCAGGGACTCTAAACCGTTTGCCAGATGGTAACAGTTCGTATTGTGAGTTCAGGATGTGAGCGGGGTCAGACAGTACCCTCCGTGCTAGTCTGAGGACAGACTCATCATAGATAGACTGCAGGGAGAAGTTATCAGTTCTTCCTATCACCTTCATTGCAGTTTGTACCATACGATGAAGTTTAGATTTAAGTTGCACAGAAAGATTGCCATACCACGCTGACATCCCAAACCTAATGATGCTTTCCAGTACGGCCTGATAGAATAAAAACATGAGCTTCTTGTTAACCCCAAAGACTCTGAGTCTGCGTAAAAAGTACAGTCTCTGCTGTAGACGGGAGCACAACATGTTAACATGAATTTCCCACTTGAACAGATTATCTAGGTGGACACCCAGATATCTGTAAGAACAGACCTGGTTTATTTTCTGGTTGTGAATAAAAAGTGGGAGATTATCACCCAAAGACTTGGGGTCAATCAGCATCTCTTCTGTTTTCCTGGCATTAATAATAAGGTGGTGGTCATCACACCATTGAACAAATGATTGAACCTCATTAAAATATGATGAGGAGTCCATATCCTCATGCAGCAAGCTGAGAATAGCAGTGTCATCAGAGAATTTAAAAACATAATTCCCGGGGCAGCTGCTGATGCAATCATTTGTGTAAATGGTGAAGAGGACAGGAGAGGTAACGCAGCCCTGGGGAACCCCAGTGCTGATGGACCTTGGCTCTGATAAGGTTTTATTGACTCTAACAAGCTGTGATCTTTTTGTTAAAAAAGAATAAAACCATTTAATAAGAAGAGGGTTAAGATTCATCTGCTGTAATTTCTTAATAAGCAGGTGAGGCTGTACGGTATTAAAAGCAGAGCTTGATACTTTGTTAAAAAAATTTTTTTTAATAAAAGTATTTCTCTCTGTTGTTTTTTTCTCTTTTTTGTTTTCTATTGTTTATTGTTTATTGTTTAAGGAAATTCTACCATTGCTGTTCATCATTCTTTAGTTTTAGCAGGTCGCTTTCGTAAATGAGCCCATGAGGCTCAATAAGATTTACCTCACTAAATAAAGGTTGAATGAATGAATGAAATCTGTTTTAAACATAAATCTATTTTCTTTAAAAAATTGTTTGACGGAGGAATCGTTCATGTACATCAGTTATTCAACAAAGATGGCAACACTTACGCTTATAGTGAATTTTTAACTACAGTACATATAATTTTCCAGTACTACAGAGAGAATTTACAACTGTGTTTGATGCCATTCCATCTGGTGTGAAAATATTGATGTCAAATCCTGTACAAAACAATACAGACTATTTAACTGAAGAATTATTCATTGGCAACTCTGACCAATTTTTTAAGCGAAAAAACAAATAAATGTATTAGAGAATTAATAATTTTTCTTTGTGGATACTTTAATATTGATTTGGGAATACAGAAAGATTCAAGCAATGTTGGTTCATTTATAGACTCAATGCATTCCCTAAATTTTACCATTTAATTTCAAAGCCAACAAGAATCACGTCTCACAGTGCAACTATAATTGACAATAGTTTTACAAATGCCACAAATGGGAATGTGACTGGTGGTATCTTAATGAGTGATCTTAGTGATCATTTACCGGTGTTTACCATCTACAAGAAGTTTCAATCAATCAAAAAAATAATCCCATGTACAACAAAAATAATAAACACATCTAAGAAAGCTTTAGATAAGTTGAAAGATGATTTAATTGAACAAAACTGGGATAGTGTTTATGTTGATGATGTAAATAAATCATATGATGCATTCATGAATATCCTTGAAGCTTTGTATAAAAAAATTGTATTATAAAAAATTACACTAAGAAGAAAGTTGTTGACCAGCAATGGATGACGAAGGGATTGAGAAATGCTTGTAAAAAGAAAAACTATTTGTACTCCTGTTTCCTGAAATGTAGAACACGAGAAGCTGAAGATAGATATAAACAATATAAAAACAAATTAGTTGGGATTATAAGAAAACATAAGAAAGAATATTATAGTGACTTATTGAATAAAAGTAATGGAGACATGAAAGCTACATGGCGGGTAGTGAATAATGCTTTACAAAAAAATACAAATAAAACAAGCATTTCACAAACCTTTACAATGGATAACAAGAAAGTATACGATGAAAATGTAATTGCAAATGGATTAATCATTACTTTGTTGACGTTGGAACCAACCTTGCTGCAACGATACCTAAGGTGAATAAGGATGTGAATTATTTAATTGATGATTACCCTGAAAGTATGTTCCTGCATGGAACTGATAAATATGAAATAATGAATGTCATTAATACATTTTTGGACAAAAGATCAAAGGATTTTATGGATATGGATATGATGTTTGTAAAGCACATACTGGGTCATGTAATCGAACCATTTACATACATATGCAATTTATCATTTACAAAAGGAGTATTTCCTGACAGAATGAAGGTGGCCAAGGTGATACCTCTGTTCAAAGGAGGTGACAAATGTGAGTTTAATAATTATCGACCGATATCCTTGTTACCACAGTTTTCTAAAATATTGGAGAAATTATTTAGTAACAGATTAGACCAATTTATTGAAAAACAAAATATTTTAACCAATAGCCAATATGGTTTCAGAGCAAAAAATTCAACATCCATGGCGCTTGTGGACTTTATTGAACAAGTAACAACTGCTGTGGACCAAAAACAGTATTGTGTGAGTGTGTTTGTTGACTTAAAAAAGGCGTTTGATACGGTCGATCATAACATTCTTTTTGAGAAATTGTATAAATATGGTATCAGAGGATTGACTCTGAAGTGGGTGTGCAGTTACTTAAATAACAGGAAACAATTTGTGCAGATAAATGATGTAAGATTGGATTACAGCAAAATTACATGTGGAGTTCCTCAAGGATCTGTAATTGGTCCAAAGTTGTTCATCCTGTATGTAAATGATTTGGTTAAGGCGTCTAGTCTCCTTAAATGTGTTCTTTTTGCAGATGACACAACTTTCGTGGAGCCAAGATGGTGTAGTGGCAGGGCTTTTGACTTGGGACCCGAAGGACGCGGGTTCGCGCCCCGGCCACTACACACCTTGGGGTGTCTATGAGTGCACACCTAATTCTCCAGCTCCCCGGGCGCTTTCTGGCTGCTCACTGCACCACCTGGTGGTGGTTGGGTTAAATGCAGAGACGAATTTCGTCTGTGTATGGGAAACATACACAGATGACAGACAAAGACATTATACATTATTATTATTTTTTTGTTCTGGTATGAATATTGAACAGTTATTGAAATTAATGATAATTAAGTTTAATAAAATTCTAAATTGGTTTAAACTCAACAAAGTATCGTTAAACTTGGATAAGACTAATTATATGATATTTAGCAACAAAAATAAAAATATTGATGTTTCATTCAAGATTGACAATTCAGAAATCTGTAGAGTATATGAGGCAAAGTTTTTGGGTGTCATCATTGATGATAAATTATCATGGAAGCAACACATAAATTCAGTTAAAATGAAAATATCGAAATCTGTTGCAATTTTTTATAGAGTCAGGTATCTACTGAATGATAAAGCTTTGTGTTTGTTGTACAATACAATTGTTGTGCCACATTTAATTTACTGTATTAATGTTTGGGGAAAAGCATGTAAATCAATTACAAAGCCCATTTTTATATTGCAGAAGAGAGTTATAAGAATTATCAAGGGTAAACATTATTGTCATCCATCAAATATATTATTTTGTGAATTGAAGTTTTTGAAGTTCCCTGATTTAGTGGATTATAACATCTTGTCATTTATGTATAGAGCGCATCATAATGCATTGCCTTCTAATATCCAAAATAATTATGTGAAAAGATCCAGTAATTATAATCTTAAGGGGAAAGATGTTTTTCTTAAACCGCAATTCAGAACCAGTTTGAAGGGAAGATCTACCCTAATTCAAGGTGTTAGACTGTGGAACGATTTAGAGTTATCTGTTAAGGAAGCTAAATCAATCTCAATATTTAAGAAACTGGTAAAAGTCCATATGCTAAAAATATATATATGAATGTATTTCATGAAAAGTGTTAGATATTTGAAATATCGCTTGAGTTGTTTACTTGTTTTGACAATTTTTTGAATATGTTTATTTGAATGGTTTATTGAATAACAAAGGAGCAGATATTATAAGATTTTTTTCTTCATCTGCTGCCTTTCATTTTATATATACTATGTTTTGTAGTTAAAGATATGTTATTTGTTGTGTTATGTATTTTAATTTTGTTATGAAATCTTGTCATCTTTGTCATCTATCAAGCATTTTGTTTTATCAAATGAAACTGCTGAAGTTTTATGATTTAGTTGATTATAATATTTTGTTGGTTTTGTATAAAGCACAGAATAATACACTTTCTTCGAATCTTCAAAAATATTTTGTTAAAAGAACGAGTAGTTATAATCTTAAGGGGATGAATCTTTTTGTTAAGCCATATTTTAGGACTAGTTCACGGAGTAGATCTACCATAATTCGAGGAATCGGACTATGGAATGAATTGGAATCAGACATTAAAGTGATTGAATCAATGGCTGCGTTCAAAAGACTGCTTAAGCTTAATCGATTAAAATTATACATTTAAACATGTTGGAAATTATATGTTACATGTGATGAAGAAGGTATAAAATATATACAATATATATTATACAATTAAAAAATGTAAATTTAGTTGTTCCTTTTCTTGAAAATCTAATGAGTTGTTTGTTTAATGAGTTTCATGAAGGTTGAAACCAAGTTATGGAAATCAAATGAGTTGGTTATATGAATTGTTTATTGGAGTATAAGGGGCAGAAAAAATAAGATTTTTTCTTCTTCTGCCGCCTTTCATTTTATAAATGTTTGTTTTTTATTTTTTATTTTTCATGTGTATTATTGTTGTGTTTTTATAAAATGAAAAAATAAATAAATCAAATCAAATCAAATCAAATAAAGACTTCTAAAAAAAAAAATGTAAATAGAATTTACCTCTCCTGATTTTATTGAGTTTGTGCAAGTTTCCTCTCCACCTGGAAACACAAGAACAGAAAGGGTGCCATGTTCGGACGGCTTACATAGTGATGTCATAATAAAGGGTAAAAATATGCACAGAAAATATATTTGTTGTCCATGCAGCTCAATATTATTAAAACGGCAGCTTTCAAGCAAGCTTGTAAATATCATCATAAAAATTCCCACTTTAACTAAACCTAAAATCATTTCACGTTTTTTTTGTCTTACAGCAATACTTTGTGTATTTAAATATAAAAGACTTAACAAAATAATGAATTCCTACAGTTCAGTAAATATTAAAATGTTGGGAGAAGTGAATTGCCCTGCCTTTCCCCTCTTACCAAGATAATCAGACCCAAACTGAAAATATCTGACTGCCAATTTCAATCCGAGTTTCAATATTCCCTTCCTGCCTGTATGATGGTCTATTTTATTTATTTATTTATTGCTGGCAGTTAAGGTGGAGACAACATAAGTGGTTTATGAATGAGATTTGAATTTCATGGTCCAATATCATTTAGAGTTTGAAATTGGACAATATGTATTCTGTATGCCTAGAGTGCTGCTTTCTGTGGTTAGAGTGGTAGAAGGTGCTGGGTCTTCATAAAAGCATCACAGAATGAATGTAAACATGCGTTTCCATCAGTTTGCATGAACCACATTCTACCAAACACATCTAGGGAAATAAGTAAATCACTGAGGAATGCCCGAGGATGTAAAATAATGATTCTACTCTTAAATGTCCTAAAGGCTTACAAAATGTTGTTCAAGACTTTGTTTGATCAGTTCATAACAGATATTAGCTAAAGCTTTTCAAGAAACGACAGGTATTGTTCTATTTTCTTATTCAATAAATGGTGCACAACTGAAGTTGTGTGAATGTTTATGAAGCTTTCACTCTATTGTGATCCATTTTTCTTTCGTACATTTTTTTTGGGTGTGATTCTTGTCCCGTAGTTTTCAAGCTATTTCAACAACTCATGTATCAAAATGTTCAGCTCTTTCAGGAAAATCCTGCTATGACTTTTGGTATTACTGCAACTTTTGCTCTTTTTAAAATACATTTAGCCTTTTTTGCCATTTTTTTTAATCATAGAAAATTAATTGAGCTCATTTTACATTGTTAAAATCTGGATCTGTTTACCACCTTTTTACTGCTCCTTTCACCTTTTGTTCAGCTTCCTTGTACACATTTAAACTTTTTTTCTACTAATTTCAGCTGCTTTGTGCTCCTTTTCAGTTTTATTCTAAATGCATGTGTGTCTTCTAACTTTTTTCTGCTTATTTCAATTTATGATCCTTTCATTCATCCAACCTTTATTTAGGCAGGTTAATCCCATTGAGCCTCGAGGACTCATTTACAAGAGATACCTGTTTTCAACAAAGAGTGATGACAGCGACAACAATAGATAATCATCATAAGAGAGGCATACAGATTTTTTTAAACAAGTTAAAAAAGATGTCACAGTAGCAACACAGAAAACAGAAGCATAGTTTAAACAGATTTCTGCTTATTTCTGTGAGTTTCAACTTTTTCTGCTATTTCAGCTATTTAGCTGTTTTGTTCTAATTAGCTTTTTCAGCTAATTCCACTTATTTTGCAATTGTTTTAATTTTTTTCTGCCTTAATCAGCAAAAATGTACTCTCTCCACTTCCTTCTGGTAATTTAAGCTTCAGATTGTTTTTGCTGCTTTTCAACTGTTTTGCTCATTTTAGCTTTTTTCAGATAAATTTCGTTTTTTGTGCTCATTTATGCTTCTTTCAGCCTAACTTAGCCAACGTGTTATTTCTGCTTTCTTCTTCTAATTTCAGCTTGTTCTACCTTTTCAGTTAACTTTTTAGATAATGTCAGAGGTTTTTGGATAAATTCAAGTTTTTCATTTTTGCCAATTTCAACTTCTTTGTGGCAATTTCAGCTTGTTATGCTCCTTTCAGCTAGTTGTCGTTTTTTTTTTCAGCTAATATTTAACAGTTTTATGCTTATTTTAGTGTTTTAAGCTAATTCCACTCTAACTTAATTTCAGCTCTTCATCTTCCTAATGGTAGTTTAAGCTTCTGCCTTTTCATTTTTTTAAAACTCATTTCAGCTTTATTTTAGCTATTTCCTAATTTGTACTCATTTCTAATTTATACCCAATTCAGCAAAAATGTTTTCTTTCTGCTTTCTTTTGCTAATTAAGGCTTTTTTATTATTATTTCACCTACAATTTAGCATGTTTTTTTTTTAAATAGCTAATTTAAGCCGTTTTTCAGCAAGTTCTTCAGCAATAAGCATTCGCACTGCATTTTCACAGGAAATGCAATTTCTATAGTTACAATTACATGTCCCAAAGGCACTATTGGTAAAAAAGTTTTTTTATTTGTTTTAACCCAAAACTTAAGCACAACTTGTTTCCAGGAGCCATATAATTTAAATATGAGGACAGAGGATGCAGAAGAGAAGCAGAAGATGTAAATTTTTTATAATATAATAAATTGCCAAGGCATCAAGGGAGAAAAAGTGATTAGGGAAATAAAAAATACATCAAGGTGTTTAATAACACAGCAGAAGTGAAAGGACTAAATTTGTAGCCAGGGAGGGGTGATTACTGAGTAGAAGCAGCTGGTCTGATTAGCAGATAGAGGGCAGGCACGAGCGAGGAGCTGAAAGCAAGAATGACAGAAACAAGTGCAAACGACAAGAAAAAAACTAAACGGGAAAAAGAAACGAACAAACCAAAAGTTGTACTTGCCTGAGTGGAGTTTGCATATTCTCCCTGTGCAGTCCGTTACTCCAGATAATCTGTTTTCTCCTGCAGTCCGTACACATGCAATGTAGATTTAACATTTTAAATCATCTCTGTCAGTGTGCTCGTGGTTGTCGTCATGTGGCTGCCTGATTGTCTGGCAACCTGATCTTGATGTGGCCCGCCTCATTTCTTGCTCGTTTGACTGATTGCAGCCCCAGCTGTAACTCTGTGCGCGATCGAGGGTGTAGACATTGAACGGATGATTGCTCACATTGTTTTAACACAGACGCAAAAGCATGCGTTTACCGTGGTCAAGTCTTTTTGTTGTGCCCCATTAAAGATGAGCTGCAGAATGGTGTGTGTGTGGGTTTGAGTCTCCTCGTTCACCGGTGTCGTCAACCTTTGTCTTCAGATCAAGTCGTCATGGAAGGGACCGTTTAGTTATTTTTACATAAAATTGGATATATTTGCAAACGCTGACTATAAATAAGTGAAACGTAGCTTAATTTTCAACACTAATCCTCTGACAGTTACAGTGTGTTCTAGCAACTTGTGATCACAGTTTATGGATGGCTGTGAACTGCAACAGTGTTAAATCTTGTTGTGTAACCATGTTGGATTAAGAGAACAGGAGTGTTTCCAGGCATTTTTGGCAGCGCCAGCAAGCCACCATAAAGGATTACTGAAAAGAGGCATGAGGATGTCTTGGATATTACCTCTCACTGGTAACGCAGCCTCAACAGTCACAGTTTGTGATTACCTCTGAGCTGCACCAGTCACAAGCCACAAGACAAGAATGTTGCAAAAGCATAAAAAAAGTGCCAAGCAAGCATTGTGTATAGGGAGTTTGCAGGAAATGCAGGCTATCTCCCTGCTAGTATGGTTCACCACACAGTAAAAACAGAAAATTTGATGAGGGGAAAGATGTGAGGTGCTGCTACGGAGGTGACTGCTGCGTCTCCAGGGAAAATTTCTATTACTTTTCTCTGCCCCCAGCTGGTTAATCTTCATCTTTGGTTGTGAAAAAAGTTAATACTTACTGCTACAGGATCCAGGGGAAGCTGGGAGGGAACATGGAGTCCTCACTGGCCGGGAGTGTGAAAGCAACGAGAACACCGAGCGCATGTTGGACCAGCGTCGTTTATTAAAACACGGCACAAGGACAAATGCATTTCTTCATAAAACAATCTATTTTAAATTCAGTGAATGTAATGTTTGAAGAAGTTAAAGATGAATATGAACAAAAATGCTTTAAATGCTATTTTAAAAGGAGCAATTATTAGTTCAAAAGCTTCTTTATTGACAAGAAAGTCCAACCAGGTATCAAATCTGATAATTCTCAATCAGGTCATCTGGACAGTTTCTTTTTTAGTAGAAACGTTTCACCCGCACTCCAGAGGGCAGTCAGAGTAGTTCCAGCATGCTGTTCCACCACCACTTGAACCACTTTGGCTGTGGCTGCCTGCCTGGGAGGAGTCGACGAGGGACAGGACGGCCTCCAGAAACCATCTTGGCTCCAGTAAACTGGTTGGTCCACTTAAGTTGTTTACTTGGTGGAGGAACAGCGTGCTGGAACTACCGTACTCTGACTGATGAAGCCCTCTGGAGTGAGGGTGAAACGTTTCTACTTCTTCATTGAGTTTTATGCAAGTGCTTATCAGACGTGCTTTCTTGTCTCCATGCAAGTGAAGATTTCCTAAACTGATCAGAAATTACTTCAGTGTGTGTCTTCTTGAAATTAGCTACAACCAAATTTTCTCAGTATACGGCTAACGGCGTGCTAACATTTGTCCAAATCGACCACGGTCATATCACCTCCAAGACTCCTCAGAGATTGTTTACTCTTCTCATTTTAACCTCTATTTAAAAAAAATCTCCATAAATGATAAAAGCAAAGGTATATATGATTTAAATATTCCTCTGCTTCTGGGGCTAAAAAGTTAATTTAGTTTCCTTTGAAAGCTCAGATTTTAAAGTCTGTTCCTCCAGCTCAGATGCATATTACAATTTTCAATGCTTAACGCTTGTCCAACAATTTCACTTTTTAAATGACTTCATTACTTACAGTGATTCAGATATTTTACTTTAATAAAACAGTTCAGCTCACAGAGTACTGCAGACTCTTGGTAAATATTTGCATAGCTAAATAGGACTGCATTGTTTTAAAGTGAAACAAGTGGTACAATAATGACCCGCATCACATGAGGGATTTGAATTGAGAATGTTTGTAGTTTTCAAGATGAGTGGACTGGAAAAGTGGTAAATGGAGTAAACCTGCAGTACCCTGGACACTTTTTTATATTTACATATGTATATCCACATTTATGTGCATGTATGTATGTATTCATACATATGTTATATATATGCTGGTGAAGATTCTCAGTCGTCCAGGACATGATGAAATCAAAAAAGGCGTTCAATACAGGATCAACTGGACTTTATTTGTTGCAGAAAACGTTTCGACTTCTGTCCAGAAGTCTTTTTCAATTCTGAATGGAAGCTGTGAGAACGAGAAGTTTTATACAGGCTTACAAGTCACGCACCAACATATGAAATTGGAAACTGAAATAACACCACAAATTAACTAACATGCCCATTCTATTTAAATTGACAAAACGACACATCCCAGCTTAACAAAGGGGGGTTTGTAACACATACATGTAAATTGAAAGATCACACCTTAACAGTAGGAGGTTCCCTTGAGGTCTCTGTTAGAAGACACAAAACTGTATGTAAATTGACAAACAACACCTCCCAAACAACAACAGAGGCTACTCAGAGAACTTTGTTAGTCTAATTTACAGACAAGGCATCCCTGCTCCCATCCGGTGTAAAACGTTTCGGAATCAAATCCAAAACTGAGTTATAGGTCTTAGACAGTTGAAATCTCAGACCTCCTCCTCTGTTAAGAGAAGGTTTTTCTCTCTTAACATACACAGCTTCCTTTACCCCCCTCTCAAACCATCTGTGTTCTCGGTCCAAAATTTGAACATTCTGGTCCTCAAAGGAGTGTCCCTTGTCCGTGAGGTGGAGGTGAACGGCTGAGTTTTGTCCAGAGGAGGTTGCTCTCCTATGTTGAGACATTCTTTTGTGGATAGGTTGTTTCGTTTCTCCGATGTAACGGTCTGAGCAGACTTCGCTGCACTGGACTGCATAAACCACCCCACTCTGTTTGTGTGTGGGGGTTCTGTCCTTCGGATGCACCAGCCTCTGTCTATGTTATATATAGGTTAATCATGAATGCTGGTGAAGATTCTCAGTCGTCCAGGACATGATGAAATCAAAAAAGGCGTTCAATACAGGATCAACTGGACTTTATTAATTTATTTATTAATTTATTAAAATAAAGTCCAGTTGATCCTGTATTGAACGCCTTTTTTGAGTTAATCATGAATGTAGCACTCCCTGCATTTGCATATTGTCTTTTTCCAAATGTGTGTATTCTGCTTCTTGATTATTTCTAAAGTCTTTTTTTTCTGTATAATTGGAACATGCTATTGGATGCCTCAACATCCCCCACCCGGAGCGGGGGATTAATAAAGGATCTAACTATCTATCTTGGATTTAGACATGGCAACCCAATTTGCAAAAAGAAGCTTCTTACACCTAGAGGTAGCCACACACCAAAACACCATACATGGATGGACACAAGTATTTCCGATTCCCCCTCTTCATTCTGCAATGGGGGAGAAATAGGTGAAGATAAAAACACCTCACTCTTTGCCTGCTAAAAATGTTGGGTTAAAAATGATTCAGTTTTTGAATGGGTCGAAAGGAGTTGGGTCAAACTTTGATCAAAACAACTGAGCGGTTTTATCTCAGCAGGGTTGAGTTTTCAATCTGACCTTGAATACAAGGTTACATTTAACACCAAGACATTGGCTTGAATAAATATTTTGTTGAATCATAGCCACTAAAAGTTGATATCAATGGTTGGTGCTTGCTAGTTGGTACTAATTTATATTATTTATTTATAAAATTTGTTCATTTAAATAAAACAACAACACAAAACAATCCCATAAACAATAACGTACAAAATATAAAAAAATGAAAAGTAGCAGAAAGAAGAAAAAAATCTTATATCTGCCCCTTTTTTCAAACAATCAGTTCATAATAACCTCCCAGTAACAGTACAACATGAATAACTCTTTCTAATTTTCTAAATAATACAATACACATTACGCTACTTCATATATATTTCTTTAACATTGTAGTTTTGATCATTTTCTTAAATGTACACATTGACTTGGCATTTTTAACTTCACTCTCCAAACCATTCTGTAATCCAATTTTGGATTGAGGTAGACCGTCCCTTCAAACTAGTTCTGAATTTTGGTTTTACAAATATGTCTGTTCCCTTAAGATTATAACAACTTTGTCTTTTAACAAAATGTATTTGGATATTTAAAGGTAGTGCATTATTATCCTTCTCCTACTCTGCTCCTGTTTCCTGGAACATCTTACAAAAAGATCTGAAGCTCTCGGCCTTGACCTCTCTAAATGGTTTTAAGAATCTGTTGGAATCCTGCCAATGCAGACATGTTCCTATTTTTGATTTTCTATACCTACCTTATAATCTGTCTGTTTTGCTACTTTGATATCTTTGTTTTAATTTGTTTTAAAAAAAATCTGTATTTCGCTCTCATGTTTGTCTATTGTTGATTGTTTTAGGAAATTCTACTGTTGCTGTTTTCATCATTCTTTAGTTTGTAGCAGGTCTCTCTTGTAAATGAGTCCTCGAGGCTCAATGAGATTAACCTGCTTAAATAAAGGTTGAATGAAATTTCTGAGCCCTACTGATAACTGATAAAATATTATAATCTACCAAATCATGGAACTTCAATAACTTCAGTTGATAAAATAATGTGCTTGATGGATGACGGTAATGTTTTCTAGTGATAATTCTTACAGCTCTTTTCTGTAATACAAAAATAGGCTTTGTGATTGTTTTACACGCTTTCCCCCAAACATCAATACAATAGATTAAGTGTGGAACAATGATTGTGTTATACAACAAATACAGAGCTTTATCATTTAATAAGTCTCTGACTTTGTACAGTACCGCAATGGATTTAGCTATTTTTATTCTTACAGAATTTATGTGTTGTTTCCATGTCAGTTTGTCATCAACGATAACACCCAAAAACTTCACCTCACTCGTTTTTTATGACTATAAGAGTTAGCTAGCACCAACGGTTGTGGTTTTACCAGACTTAGTTTATAAAAAGTTATTAACAAAACTAACCAAGTTAAACATCTTCTTACAAGTCATTGTTACTAACTCAAGGTTCAAGCTTAGACTGCTCTTAAAGTAACTGGAAACAAGCAATAATGAAATGTCATTGCTGATCACAATGAATCCCAAACAGAACACTTCAGCCGACTCCACTTGTTCAGAAATATATTTTAAAAATAGATGAAAGTAAAAGTACATCTGCTCATACAGAATCATGTTCATGCTGCTGTTTGGAGTAATGTTTTCCATGATATTACTGGTAGTGCTTAGTGTATTTTTAGTTTTTTTTTTTTTTCTTAGTTCATATCTTAGATGTTATCACTGTTTTTCTTTTACATTTTATTGTTGGATGTAATTGGGACCCTGTGTACATAATCTCGTTTCATCACATGTACCACATGCGGTGCAAATGACAATAAAGATTCTCTGACTCTGACTGAAATAAAAGTATAAAATATATGAAAGATTACAATAATAAAAATAAGACAAAATATATCCACAATATTCCTACGCCCCATGATGCCTTGCGCGAATTATGGGAACGACTTCCGCCTGAAGTGAGAGCAGCAGTTAAAGCCCAGTCTACTGGCTGTATTTTTCACTTTTGTTTTTTTGTTTTGTTTATTTCTAATTAATTGCAATGGTTACTTCGTGTTGGGTTAGTGGGTGTTGCTGTCGGGTAGACGTTTGTTCAAAGCAGTTTTCACTTCATCCCAAAAATAAGTAAACGTGAAGGATTTATCTCCATCGGAGGAGCTGACAGCTGCCCCTCCTCTGCCTGATCTGCTCCCGAAGACGTCGTGTTCAGATCACGTTTTCTCCGGTAAACAAAATATTCTACATAAATCATTTTGTGAAACAATTTCAGAACAATGTGAGAGTATAATTTTCTCTGTGTTGGAGCTGTTGTTGTTTTTTCTTCATGATTTAGCACCGTCTACTAGCTGTGGTTAGCTTAGCATGTAGCGTTAGCATCTGTTAAAGTATTTACTAAACAAATCTGTGGATAAATAATATAACTACATGTGTGTGTAATACATTTGCAGTACATACATATGCTGTGTGTATGTGTATACTGTATGCACACTATATATACAGTATATACATACATACTGCACATACTGTACTGTAGTACTGTTTTGATTGTAGGTCCCTGTTACTCTCATGTGAATAAAGCAGTGGGATGCTGTTTGTACAGAAAATATTCCATAACACAAGTTCATCTTTTGGTTATTACTACATTTGTTCTATTGAAATATTTATTTTTTCAGGAAGGCCTGCACACAAGTCACAGACTGGTCTCCCACGCTGAAGTTGACAGACACACTTACTCTGAGACGCAGGAGCAGAAGAACAAGTAATGACACAAGCACCTGGCACAATAATTCAAAAATATTAAAGTAAATCTAAGATAAAATTACTGAAATCAATATAAAATTGAACATTACAGTATATCTTTGTGAATGAGTAAAAAATGTAGGAGCAACTGTATTTATTCTTTCTACTTTGAGTAGCAAACTTGGTCTTATTTTAGACTTTGTGATGCAAACATGACAGTTTTATTCTTTTTTTAAGGTACAGACGAGTGAAGGGCCAAGTTCCATCGTCTTGGATTCCGGAGGGGTTTGCTGCTTGCTCCAGTCGTCCAGTGGTCGTCCAGTGGTCGTCCAGTGGTCGTCCAGTGGTCGTCCAGTGGTTGTCCAGTGGTCCCACATGATTAGGAATCTGTTCCAGTTTGTTTAAAATCAGAAACTGCCCATCATTTCTTGTTGAAGAGTGTATTTGACCTGGTATTTATTCTGCAGCCAATCATTTTCATTAAAAGACATCAAATCACCCACAGTTCTCATATTGTATTCAGTTTCAAATGTTTTTAGTTTATTCATTCATTCATTCATTCATTCAACCTTTATTTATACAGGCTTGCCTCGTTGAGCCACGGGGACTCATTTACAAGAGGGACCTGTCTCACTCACACCCAGAGTCAATTTAGAGTTAACAATCAGCCTAAAATTTATAATTATAGCTTTTATTCTTATCAATCTCCTCCTGGAGGAGGAACCACAGCAACATGCATGTTTTTAAGTTTTGTACTTGTCAATAAAAAACTAAACTGGTAAGTTGCCAAAAAAACAATCACATCTAGTGTTTTTATTTGCAGTAGAACTTCTCATTAGACATTAAACAACGTATCTTATTGAAATAAAGAAGGTGAAACACAGCAACACCAAATGCACTTCAAACGCAGATTTATTTATAGAAATTATATTTTCACTCATTTGTTGCTGTGGTACATAACTGCACACAAACTTCTGGACCAACTGGAGCGTCATCCATCCCTGGACCAACTGGAGCGTCATCCATCCCTGGACCAACTGGAGCGTCATCCATCCCTGGACCAACTGGAGCGTCATCCATCCCTGGACCAACTGGAGCGTCATCCATCCCTGGACCAACTGGAGCGTCATCCATCCCTGGACCAACTGGAGCTTCATCCATCCCTGGACCAACTGGAGTGTCATCCATCCCTGGACCAACTGGAGCGTCATCCATCCCTGGACCAACTGGAGTGTCATCCATCCCTGGACCAACTGGAGCTTCATCCATCCATCCCTGGACCAACTGGAGCATCATCCATCCATCCCTGGAACTCACCTTATGCAGAAATATAACAGAAAGGAGGAAAAGAAAAGTACAGTATACAAACATTAGGGTTCATTTATGAACACACACAAACACACCTAGATTATATATAAAAGAAACCCACGCACACACACACACACACACACCTATATTATATATATATATAAATAAACACAACAGACACCTATATTATATATACAGTATAAATAAATATACACAGACAGCATACATACAGTATATAGGTGCGTGTGTTTATTTGCCAGTTATGCACGAAAATATTAGTATCATTTAATCACTGACTACATAAAATCATTAAACTAAAAGCTGTCTCTTAAATCATACCTGGTGTTCTCGTTCCTCTGGAGGATACAGAGTCTTTTTTCAGGTGGTTTCTCGTAGCCCAGCCACAAAGAAGGATGCAGGTTTTTGTTTTCGGAGCATGTTCAACACACACTAGTTGCAGCCACAAATTCAGCTTCGTCTGATTATTCTTACAGCCACGAACAGCACAACAGGTACCCGAGCTCCTCAAGACATCTTCGTGACAATATTAGCTCAAAATAACAGAAAACAGAACTTTAACAGAACTTCTACGATGCGCACAGATAAACAAGTAAACAACGAGGAGCCAATGCAGAAATTCTACTTCCGGGGTCAAAACGGAAGTAAGTCCCATAATCGCAAATACAGTGCCACCTTCAGGAATATTGTGGATAAAATGTGTTAAATGTTTTAGCCTGCTTTTAGTTAGCTGCTTAGGAGTCTGGTGGCACTTGAACAGAAGGAGCTCTTGAATCTGGAAAACCTGTATTTTTCAGCCTGAGGGTGTGAAGAGTGCATGCTGGGGTGGATGGGGTCATTGAGGATGGAAGCAGCCTTCCTGTGGGCTCTGTGGTGCATTAGTACTGGTTTACCTTTTACTTATTTCTTCTTAAAGCAGAGGTCCAGTTAGTTTTGTTATGGTCACCTTCTCTTATAAGTAACATGATGTTGGATAATATGACACCAATTTAGCAGACTAATGAAGACACAGAGTCAGGAATAAAAAGATGAGAGTTTATTTACAAAGTGCTGGAACAGTTCTGGGCTCGAAGGGAACGGGGAACAATTTTGTGAGTATGGACAGTTTTCAAAGTTATTGCTGGTGAAAAGTTGTAAATGGTTTTACTTCTGGTTGTTTTGCAGGTCGCTTTTGGAGATGGGGGAGAGATGAGGTTCAAGGATTCCAAGGGTATATGAGGCGTGATCCAGAAGAGGTGAGCAATGTTTGAGACAGTGACAGGTTGAAGGTTTTGGTCCAGGCTGATGTTTGGCTTGTACAAACATGATGACAAGGCGAGGTCACAAGGAGCGAGGAGGTGCAGCACTTGAAGGAACACAAGAACATTTCAAAGGCTAGTAAATAATTTACAAGAAAATGTTGTTGGCTGTCACTTAAACTACTAAAGTATCATAACGTTCCATCGTCTGACGAATGACTGTCAGGAGTTTAAATCCACAGCAGAGCGGTCTTCAGGATCAGGTGCAGGTGTGGATGGTTGAGATGATTGATGTGGGGAAAGTAATTATGACTGAAAAACCTAGGAATCCTGGTAGACAGCAAATAATGACACAGTTGGTTTGACGCACCCAAATAACCGAGTCATCATAATAACACAGCTGTTTTTAGTGACTCAACTATTTTCTCTAATTAAATGATGTACGTTTCATGCAAAGAAGATGTTTACGACTTAAAAAAATAATCTGAACGATTCCAAGGTATCTGATTACAGCAGTACGTGAAACAGCAGGTCTTCAGCTCGTCCTTAAATTTACAGCATTGTACAGCAGGTTAGGCTTGCAGGTTCTGTGAGGAGCCCCGTTGGACAGCTGCTGCGCCCTCTTTGAAGACTTTCCTAATGAATTCCACACTTTAAAACTATAAATGCAAATTTACGAGCACTTTCCTGAATATGGAAATATGTTCATGAATCTAATCATAAAAATATTTCCTGCAGAATATTGTAAGCTTTGCTATTTTCCTAATTCATATGCAAAATATTAACTTGAAAAAAAAAAAAAAAAAAAAAAAAAAAACACCAGAATCAGTTTTCATATTCTCAGTGTGGAAAAGAACATTTTGTCACTGCATGGGAAGCTCAACACAGACATGATTTATGATAAGAACCAAGTGCTGGTCAGTGACGTGCGGTGAGGTTTGAGACAGCTGAGGCAATGTCTCGTCTGGAATCGGATGCTCACGTATATGAACCCAAATTAGAAGCTTCAATTTAGCCTTGTTTTTCTTTTAAAAAAAAGTCATCTAATTGTGTGCTTTAATCAGCTCCATACTGTTAACAATGATGGCAAGAAAAACAAAATATCTAATATAAGGTCAAACTATTTATTTTATTTTTTGGGGGGTGGGAGCCCTCTCTTAAATAATAATAATAAAAAACTAACTATGTATTATCTTACTTTTATTTTAAGATTAAGTTCATGCGCCTATCCTCCATGGATATCTCTGTTACTCTGTTGTAAAACTCATCACGGTTTCCCTTCATTTTAAAAAGTCTGGCTGCTTCAATGGAGATGATCGCAGAGGGGGAGTCTTCTGTTTCTACTGAAAATCACATTTAGAAAAATCCTTTAAAGGGGACCAAATATTGGTTTTATAAATTTTTATGGTATGTCTGTGGGCTATCCAGACCATGTTCATTCAATTTAATGCACAAAATAATTCTTAGATAATAAAATATCCCCTTTCTAGTTGTGCCTTTTCTGACTTCCGTTCTGAACGAGCTGTTTATGATAAGGCCACGCCCTTCAAAAATCTGTTTACATTAACTCCGCCCTCCAAAGGGGACCCTGAGTCAGACCCAGAGGCAGACGCCATTTTGGGCAGGGCAAATGAGGCGCTGACGCGTCGCGTAGGCCGCTGAGAAACATCCATAAGTTCACCCTCCATGTTAAAAACTCTTCGTCTGACTCTTTGAAAACAAGCAATAAGGCTGCAGAGTAACACACTGGCTGCTAACTGCTTAGTGCGAGCACCGCTTTTTTTTGACGGACCACATCCGGCGCGGACCGGATATGGTCCGTGAGCAGTCGTCCGGTTGATTTAAGAGCCCGTAAATAAGTTTTTTCGTTTTTACTGATAGATAATTAGTTATTAGCGGTACTGCATTTTAACAACAACGAAACATCGAACTCTGAGATGAACTCAGGAAAAACAACCGTGACGTCTTTTATACTGAAGTGGGTGGAGCATCACCAGGGGTTGCTAGGTGAGGGGCTGGACTCAGGTTGGGGTGGGTTGTCCTGCAGCTTGTGACATCACAAGCGCCAGGATTTGAAAACGAGACATTTTTATCACTGAAAAATAAATATACTTAGAGTAAATATACCACCGGGTGCATTTTTTGGCCCTAGGACTGTTTTTTAAAGAATTACATAACCAAAGTTGAGTATAAAATACATTAAAAAGTGAATTTTGCATCTTTGGTCCCATTTAAATATGTTTAAACAAAATGAAAACTCATGTCCCAAAACTAAACCAGCACACCGTTTGCTTCACCCCTACTGCCCCTCTGCACAACAGCAGAATGCACTGTGACTGCACCTGTGTCTTGTCCCTATGGGGCAACACTGCCCCCTATCAGTGAGGTGCGGTACTTTCAGCCTCACCCTGTGTATTTTAACTGTGCATTTATGACCGATTTAAAAAAAGAAACATGTCACACATGTTCATCCAATACGGTATATTAAAAAGACTGTAGAACATCAAAATGTGTAGCACAAGTGTAATCAAACATGTATATTGGCAATATAAAGCGAGACAGCAATGGGCATGCTCCAACCGCCTACTTATGACACAGTACCCCCAGAGGTGAACCAGAGCACTGCACTGCCTCACCCCGCAATGTTTGAACAAGTAATGCATAAATTCTGCGATTTTGACCATTGAAGTGTTGAAATAATTCAGAAAACAGTTTAATAAAATAGAACATTCAAGTGGTCAAATGTATTTTCTCTTATCATTGTTAGTATTTTACTTGTCAAGGTGAGGCACTGCCTCCCCTGACTGCGCATGCAAATTATCTTCAAATTAGGTTAATTGGTTCTGTGACTGTAGTACATTTTTTGGGGGGTTGTCAATGCAACGTTTACTGATCACGTCATGCCACATGTAACTGAACTCTGAAGTAAAAATGCTAAATAT
>JBBPBX010046251.1:4872-26659 GCA_038048925.1 Garcialebias charrua | reverse complement strand
TATATATATGTATGTATGTATGTATGTATATATATATATATATATATATATATATATATATATATATATATATATATATATATATATATATAGGCTCAATAAGATTTACCTGACTAAATAAAGGTTGAATGAATGAATATATAAATATGCCCCAAGGCCTCCTCCACGCCAACAGAATGGAATGGCCTCATATACATACCAATGGCTTTAAAAATGCTAATTCAATTTGTCAGTTTGACAATCCCATGGGTTGCATAGGTAAAATTGTCTTTTTGACAAAAACTGGTAGTGCATGTGTTAAAGGAATGTCAGGGAGGGACAGAGACAGAATGACAGGTGCATGGTCTGAGATGACAATACTGTGGTAGTCACAGCCACGGACAGAGGGAAGAAGTTTGTTGTCTATGAAAAAGTAATCGATCCTCGAGTACGAGTGATGAACATGAGAAAAAAAAGAATATTCTCTCTCAGCTGGGTGTAAAAAACGCCATACATCGCACAGGCCATATTTAGATAGAAAGGCACGAATAGTGTGGGACGACCTGCTGGCTGTGGCAGGGTTTGTAGAGGATCTGTCCAAAACTGGATCCAACCAGCAATTCAAGTCACCACTGAGTATCAATGAGTATGTGTTTAGGTCCGGGAGCAGTGAAATAATTTCTCAAAGAAACCAACATCATCCGTATTTGGGGCATAAACGTTAACTAGCACTACTGGTGTGTTGTACAATTTACCGGAAACAATCACAAAACGACCATATTTATCTGAGTTAACTTGAAAAGGTTCAAATGAAATGTCTTGACTGATGAGGATCGAGACGCCCCGAGCCTTTGCTCGAAAGGAGGAATGGAAACTCTGCCCGTGCCATGTTTGCAGTAATCGTTTGCTATCGTCACTTCTAATGTGAGTCTCCTGCAGGAAAGCAATGCCTGTTTTTAACTGTTTTAAATGAGAAAGCACCTTCCTTCTCTTGACGGGGTGGTTCAAACCTTTGACGTTCCAGCTTGACAACACCAACTGACCACTCATATTACTAATAATTTGTATAAGAAAGGTAGGTAATACAGTCTAATGTGTTGATGGCTGTGCAGTTCTTGGCAAAGTGAAAGAAAATATAAATTAATGGCAGTGATGGACCCCCCACCCCCTCCCTTTCCCACCCTGGACAGCTGCAAAAAACAGAAGCAGCAAGCTCCATAAAAATTAAAAATAAGTCTCCTGTCTAACTTTTAAACTAGTGCTCCAGTATCATAAGAGGGAAAAAAAATGTATAAGCACCTCATGCAAGGCCAAAAATGTACACATAGATGTGTGATCACGCACACACATATAAACAAAGTTAAATTAATCCTAATCCTAAATTAAATCTTCAATCAGTCCAAGACCAATTCAAGATTCAATTCAAGATAGTCAACAGGTAAACAGGAAGAGGAAAAATGTTAATAGTTCAAAATAATATATTGAAAACATTATATATTTCACCCATTTTTATACATGAATAGGCCTACTTCAATTATTTATGTGCCTAAATACAGAACCAAAAAGCCCCACCAAAAAAAAGAAAGTCTCAGATAATCAGAGTATGGGCAGAGTCCTGCTCATCTGTTCGTCACCTCATGTAAACAAAAGTTTAGTCTAAACATAGACAAAGCCAGTGCGGGAACAGCGCGTTGCACATCAGTCAAAAGAAAAGTTAAATATTACTGTACTTGCGCTGTAAAGGCTGAGGTAACTCCTGTCCTGTCTAACTTTTAAACTAGGGCTCCAGTATCATAAAGGGGGGGGGATAAAAAAATTGAAAAAATTATAAGCACCTCACAAACTAGTTTAAAGTATGCAAGGCCAAAAAAATGTATACACATAAATGTGTACCGGTAATCACGCACACATATACAAACCTAAAGTTAAATTAATCCTAATCTCAAATTAATTATCAATCAATCCAGGACTAACCCAAAATTCAGCTCAAGATAGTCAACAGGTAAACGAGAAGAGGAAAAATGTTAATAGTTCAAAATAATATATTGAAAACATTATATATTTCACCCATTTTTATACAAGAATACTTCAATTATTTATGTGCTTAAATACAAAACAAAAAAAGCCGCAGTAAAAACAAAAAAGTCTCAGATAATGAGAGTATGAGCAGAGTCCTGCTCATCTGTTTGTCACCTCTTGTAAACAATAGTTTAGTGTAATAATCAAAGCCAGTGCGGGAACAGCGCATTGCTCATCAGTAAAAATAAAAGTTTAGCTGTTTTATTGTACCAAAAGTAAACGCAAGCACACCAAAAGTATGATATATGTGTATACTGTACTTGTCATTACTATAATTCAAAGGTAAAGAAAGGAAGTGTGGAAAATAATGACCAGCTTCTTCATGTTTTTAAGGTTTCCCAAAACCAGAGAGAGGAGGAAGTTGCCCTGAGAAGAGAGGGTTTTGTTGCCCTGGACAGGACACTGCTCTGCAGTGATCACTTCAGGTCTGAGGGCTTTGATCGGACAGGGCAGACTGTCAGATTAAAAGATGGTGTTGTTCCAACACTTTTCAATTTTCCATCTCATCTTCAAAGGGTATGTACCATTGACCTACAAGAATTCAAAAATATGTCTCTGTTCCTGCTCTTGTGTTTAGTCACCGCCACCCCCAAAAGTATATTCTAAGAATTATTCTATATTCTTAGAATTATTCTAAGCCCAGAATAATTCAAAAAAGGGATTTGAAACGTTTCAGTGAACAGTCATTCCTTTGGGATATATCCCACTTTGATTGGCAACGTATCCTACAAATCAATGACGTGAACACCGCTTGGAACTATTTTCATAAAAGTTTCATTTACTTTGTAAACAAACACGCACCTTTCCGGCAGTTCAGGATAAAGGGCCGTGACAGCCCCTGGTTTACTCCTGAACTAGCTGATCTCCTGCACTGGAGAGATCATCTTTGGGCCGCAGCAAGAAAATCACACTCAGACACTGATTGGTTGAAATTTCGGCAGCTAAGGAATAAATGCACAACTGCCATCAAAGCCGCAAAACGTAACTACTTCTTATCTCAGACCTCCAAAAATCTAAACGATCCTAAAAAATTCTGGAAAACCATCAAATCTCTCTCAGGCACCCCCCAATCATCTGACCTCCCATCACAATTTCTTGTTGACTCTGTTCCTGTGTCAAATAAGCACGAGATCCTGAACTGTTTCAATAAACATTTTGTTGCTTCTAGTTCATTATTTGACACAGTTACAAACGGAAAATCAGCCACTTTATCTAATAATCAAACTTCTACAAATCAAATCCCTCCTACAAGTCAACCATCTGTTAATCACACCTTCTCTTTTTCTCCGTTCTCAGTCAGTGAGGTAAATAAACTGTTAAATGATCTTGATCCAAAAAAATCTGCAGGTCCAGATGAACTTCCACCTTATTTCTTAAGGCTGGCTGCTCATATCATCACAGTCCCTGTGACCCACATCTTTAATCTGTCCATAAGCCAAAACACCATTCCGGATGCTTGGAAAACAGCCTTTGTTCTTCCTTTGCTGAAGGGAGGTGACCCCACCTCACTGAACAATTATCGACCGATCTCTAAACTCTGCATCTTAGCCAAGGTTCTAGAAAAACTGATAAACTCTCAGATCAAAAATTATCTGGACTCATTTAACATCTTACCTCTCCATCAATCTGGTTTCAGGAAAAAACACAGCACAACAACTGCTTCTCTGAAGGTTCTGAATGATGTTGTTGAAGCATTGGATGCTAAGGACTATTGTGCTGCACTTTTCTTAGACCTGTCTAAAGCTTTTGACACTGTGGATCATAACATCTTGTGTCATAAGCTCTCAGAAATCGGTTTCTCTGATCACACCATCGGTTGGTTTTCTAACTATCTTTCCAATCGGAGGCAATGTGTTCAACATAACGGTACTTCTTCCAGCTATTTAACAGTTAAAAATGGTGTACCACAAGGCTCAGTTTTAGGACCCACTCTCTTTACAATCTACATAGCTAATGTAGGTCACTGCATCCCTGATGCATCCTTACATTTCTATGCTGATGATACAGTTGTTTACTGCCGAGCTAAAACAGTAGCTAAGGCTTTCCAGTTACTGCAATCCGCTTTTGACATCATCCAGTCAGATTTGTTCCGTCTCAAACTTGTCCTAAATGCTGATAAAACAAAAGGGATGTTTTTTTCAAATAGGAAGGCGGTTCCAGCAGATCCTCCTCTGATTTTTTCTTCAAATGGTGTCCCTATTGAGTTTGTTGATTCCTATAAATATCTGGGTATCCTGATCGATTCACATCTCTCTTTTAAACTCCACGTGGAAAACCTAGTGAAGAAACTGAAAGTTAAACTGGGTTTCTTTTTCAGAAACAGATCATGTCTATCACTGAATGTCAGGAAACGCCTTGTGTCTGTGACTTTCCTTCCCTCCATTGATTACGGTGACATTCTCTACATGAATGCTCCTACAAGCACCCTGCGGATGTTGGATGTTGTCTATCATGGTGCACTAAGATTCATAACTGGTTGTGATTATCGTACCCACCACTGCACCCTGTATTCACTGGTTAACTGGACATCATTAACCTCACGCAGACTCTTCCACTGGTACATTTTCATCTTTAAATCACTTCTTGGTCTGCTGCCCTCATACATCTCCTCCTACATGTCTTTACGTGAGTGCAGCTACAGTGTGCGCTCTCAGGACATGATTACCTGCAGTGTTCCGTCAGTGAGGACTGAACTTGGAAAAAGGGCCTTCTCCTACTCCGCTCCTGCTTCATGGAATATCTTACAAAAAGATCTGAAGCTCTCGACCTTGACTTCTCTAAATGGTTTTCAGAATCTGTTGGAATCCTGGCAAAAACCAATGCAGATTTGTTCCTGTCTTTGATTTTATACGTCTACCTTATAATGTTTTGCTAGTTTTTTGATACTTTGTTAAAAAAAAAAAAAACTTTCTTTTGTTTTTTTCTCTCTTTTGTTTTCTATTGTTTATTGTTTGTTTGTTTATTGTTTAAGGAAATTCTACCACTGCTGTTCATTGTTCTTTAGTTTTAGCAGGTCGCTTTCGTAAATGAGCCCATGAGGTTCAAAAGATTTACCTGACTAAATAAAGGTTGAATGAATGAAAAATGTTAAGATCCTAAACTCATTCTTTCTTGGGACCTGTTTGTAATTATACAATATTTGCTTTATTTGATTAAGATTCCTCTCTATCCTGGGATTTATCATCAATATTGACACATTGATGTCAATGGTTCCTGTGCTGCTTGATGGGCAGCGATATATCCTGACCTACAGGTTCAGCCAGGACCACTTGGAGCTTCTCTTTAACTCCATCAGAGCATCTGGTACAATTCATAATTATTTTTTAACACAACACTAAGTGACCGGAACTGTCAGCAACTGTATTGTTTTCAATTTGTTGATCCATGTTTTCTTTATTTTTAGGAAAATACATTTGGTTTGTTTATTTGTTTGAAAAATCTGTGAATATGTAATATACTGTTATATATCTTGTGTCTATTTTAAGGTGGATGGAATAACAACCCTAGTGCCAGCCAGTTCAAGAACATTTTCAGAAAGCTGATGGCCCGGTGTGGTGTTAAACCAAGCATAAAAGGCAATGTGACCGCACAGGATGAGACAGAGTCCCTACCAGTTGAACCAATGTCCTCTGCTGACCAGTTCTACCACATTGACACATCAACAAACCTGTCAGCTGTAGATATGTCCTCTGTAGAAGAAGAAGATCTTCCATCACCGTTTGCTGACATTCCTGCTCTTATACATGACCACAGCTACCTTCCCAGCCGCTTCGATGTTTATTTTTGTTTGTTTGTTTATTTATATTTCCCTATTATTAAATCTTTCATGTATCTAAATAAAATAAACTAGACATATTGACCAAGGTTTGTGTAATAATGTATTTAATATTACATAATATTTGCATGTGTAGGGAAAAAATTGGCATGAATTATTTTCATACCACTAATAATAATACTATTTATGATGAAATAGTATTAAATATTTATTAGCATTGTAACATATGTCAGTTAATTTCACTGGAAATAAACATGTATTTATAAATAGATGTAAATATAATCTTATTGTGTATATTGCTAGTGCAATACAGTGTCTACATAACGTTATTTTCATGTGAACGTCCATCTTAAGTATACCATATTATAACAACATCTCTCACATTTATAACAAACCAAACCGTTTTAAAATCGGTTGAAAATTAAGCAAGTTATGGTTATTTTAATAGTAAATGCACCATTCACATTCATGTTAAGAGTGGGCGTTCTGTCTGTGCCAAGATGGCCGCCGTCTGACGATGTCGGTCTCCATTGGCCAACAGCGGGGATGTCTTATCTAGTGTATATATAACTGTGCCCGGAACACCTCACCAGGGAGGCGTCCAGGAGGCATCCTAACCAGATGCCCGAGCCACCTCAACTGGCTCCTCTCGATGTGGAGAAGCAGCGGCTCTACTCCGAGTCCCTCCCGGATGACTGAGCTTCTCACCCTATCTCTAAGGGAGAGTCCAGACACCCTGCGGAGAAAACTCATTTCAGCCGCTTGTATCCGAGATCTCGTTCTTTCGGTCATAACCCAAAGCTCATGACCATAGATGAGGGTGGGAACGTAGATCGATCGGTAAATTGAGAGCTTTGCCTTTTGACTCAGCTCTCTCTTCACCACGACAGACCGGTACAGCGCCCGCTTCACTGCGGACGCTGCACCTATCCGCCTATCGATCTCACGCTCCAGTTTTCCCTCATTCGTGAACAAGACCCCGAGATACTTAAACTCCTCCACTTGGGGCAGGACCTCCTCCCCGACCCGGAGAGGGCATGCTACCCTTTTCCGGCTCAAGACCATGGCCTCGGATTTGGAGGAACTGATCCTCATCCCGGCCGCATCACACTCGGCTGCAAACCGCTCCAGCGAAAGCTGTAGATCACGATCTGATGAAGCCAACAGGACCACATCATCTGCAAAAAACAGAGAAGCGATTCTAAGGCCACCAAAACGGATCCTCTCAACACCTTGGCTGCGCCTAGAAATTCTGTCCATAAAAGTTATGAACAGAATCGGTGACAAAGGGCAACCTTGGCGGAGTCCAACTCTCACTGGAAACGAGCCTGACTTACTGCCGGCAATGCGGACCAAGCTCTGACACCGGTCGTACATATGTTATCCTAAAAAACTAAAAAACAACAACAAAAAAACTGTTGTTAACGTCAACAGGGGAATTTGTGCAGCTAGATTGGTAAGTTATAGTGCTTCTTATTCATGTAGTGCTTCATCTGCGGAAAATCCTGAGGGGGCAAACAAAAACAAAATGTCAAAACAGAATTTCAGGAGATTTGTGATGTTCTTGTCAAACATCTGTTATTTGATAAATACTACGAAATAGTAGTTAGGAAATCATCTTCTGATTATCATTGATGAAATTTAGTTTATTTATCTACTTTTACAGTTTATATTACTTACTGAGAAAAGCAATGTGCTTATTCAACTTATTGAAGCATGTCCACAGAGCAATGACCTGAGGCACATGCGGCATGGACTACACAGCATCACGGACTACAAAATAAGGAAAAGTTCTGTAGAGCTGTCCACTGCATCATTTACGGACGAGCTTAACACCTTCTTGCCCAGTTTGATACAAACAACATCACAGAGGTCACCACACCACATGTAGACCTGAAGGCACCACACTTTGTACATATACTGCTACTGTGAGATGGGCGTTCAAGAAAGTAAACCCTGACAAGGCACCAGGGCCTGATGACATCCCAGGACAGAAATACTTATTCATACAGATTTATCCTATTTGCACCATTATATTCTACTGTTGTTGTTTACTATATTTCTTTTTTCACTTTTTGGTACTATATTTTGTACCCTTATTGCATGTTTTAGTATCCCTTGTTTTTGTTATTTTATTTTTTTATTTGTTTGTTTGTTTTTAGCAAGTCAAATTGGTTCTTCTCATCATGAACATTTCATTGCACTGATGACCTTGTGTTAACCTGCATATGACAAATAAACAACATAGCATAACTCCAAAATGTATATTTATACAGTAAAACAAAATATAAATAGCATATAACTGTCTGAGACCCTGCATCCTAATGTTCAGGATCTTGGTTTCAAACCGGTTGTCCTTACTCAAAGAGACTAGATTTTAAAGTTTAATTATTCAATTTTTCAATAAAATATATAATTCTGTTTTTACACCTAACTGCTGAAAAACATTGTTTGTCAATATGTTTATGAGGCTCTACTAAATCTAAATGGGTAGGGGAGATTAAAAATGGACACAAAGCAAATGTTTGTGATTCAAGGGGATACAAATGAGATCATCAGTGGTATGGCAGGGATTAAACAACAGATAGAGTGGCCAGACTGAGATGGTTTGGACATGTCCAGAGGAGGGACAGTGGGTACATTGGTAGAAGTATATTAGAAATGCACCTGCCAGGAAAAATACAAAGAGGAACGCCAAAGAGGAGATATATGGATGCAGCTGGAGAGGACATTGAGGTAGTTGGAGTTGGAGGGTGAGAAGTTCAATTATCTAGAAGAAACTCAGAGTAGAACCACTGCTCCTCCACATCAAAAGGAGAAAGTTGAGGGGGTTCAGGCATCTGGTACGGATGTTCCCTGGAATTCTCCCTAGGGAGGTGCTTTGGGCATGTCTGACTGGAAGGAATCCATGGTGAAGACCCAGGACACGCTGGAGAGACGCTTTCTCATTTGGTCTGGGAATTGCTTGGAGTCCTACTGGAGGATCAGGAAGAGGTGGCTGTAGAAAGAGATGTTTGGGCATCCCTGCTCAAACTGTTGGCCCTGCAACCCGACTTCAGAACAAGTGGGAGATAATAGATGTATGGATGGATGTTTAGCTGCTGATTTCCCTGTAATGAATAAAACTAATCTGCAGCTCACTGTGACAGGCCAGCGTCACAGCAGGCACTCATAAATATTATTTTCTGCAGCTGACTGATTTTTCCTCAGGATATTGTTATTCCTGATTATAATTGTACCAACAGCTCTGACACTGTGGCCTTCGTTTGCTTTTCTTCCATCTTTATTCATGCAGTAGTCAAAGACAGCCACTCCATGTTCACCTGGAATGCTGTGAAGAATTATGGTACACTCAGTTCTATCTTCTGACAGTCTAAAGGCTCCATTTGGAAAAATAAAAATTACAAATTTATCTTACAAGACAATAAATGTTTTTACAAAATGTATTGATCTGCTTACAATTTTTGCATTACAGACACATAACCATATTAATTCAACCTCTGATCTGCATAATCTGCATTCATATCTCACTTGGTGCACTTCAAGTGCCCTAACCAGTTATTTCTATTAAAACTCATACCCCGTGTGGTTATGACATACATTTTAAATAAATAAATATTGAAAGATTTTATTCAGTACAAGCTCTTCTCTCACCAGAAAACACAATGGTATATTGTCACAGTCCAGATATTGAAAATTAGTTGGTAACATAGAGGATGGAGCAGGATGACTTGCTGTGGAGACAGCTGAAGACGGAAAAGCTGAATTAATGAGTGAAGAAAGATAAATTAATGCCATTTGTGCCAGAATTGTAAAAGAACACAGCCAGCTCACTGATGCAGCCTTCTAGAACAGTGGATGGATCATGACAGTCAACTTATTTTCCTCAAAACCCCCGATTCCTACTTCCGAGACAATCCGAGCCCCAATCCCTCGCTACTCCCCTCTTCCAAAGACTCATTCAGATTAATCTCTTTATCAAAGTAATACAATATAATAGTTAAAACACTTTCATTGATAAAATTTATAAACTGGTAGTTGTACAATAGAAATAACAACTATAAGAACACTGTTTTGATAATTACTCAAATAACTTTTCTTTAAAAACTAACAACAGAGGATCCTGATGCATGCTCGATAATCCAGGTAGAAAAATCTAAAAAAGTTAAGTCTGGTCCTCTGGACATTCCAAAAAACAACAGAGTAATCTTAAAAACAGTCTTAAAAAATAAAAATTGTAGTTTTGTCAAAAAATAGAAGCCCAGCAATAACTTCAAATGACCAACAGTGCATCTGTCAGTCTGTTCATTCTTGAACTATTGGCCACCGTGGACTTGCATGTTTCTGGCCAGGTTTTGATGTCAGGTGGTGTTTGTTACAGCCAACCTAAAGTCTTGATGGACATCAAGTTTGTTGCAGGCTTTTGTTTTTATTAACACAAGAGGCTGAAGGCTTCCTCAGACAGTATCGGTAAGTAGTGCTGAATGGAAGAATAACCCTCATCAGTGTGTTTGGCCAGTCTGTGTGCAAGGATTTGTCCTTTGGTAGTACAAACCTTTTTGTATCTATTTTCTTGGAAATATTTTTTGGATTCAGAATCAGCTTGGAGGTCACAAAGTTCATCTTCACCAAGGTATTCCACACCTTTGATAGTGGAAATGTTGGGGTCCATCACCCATGTATCTCTTGACAAATGCTCATCCATGTCAGTAAAGCGGCTTTTCATCTCCTGGCAGAACAGATTCATGTGCTGGATAAACTCTGTGCGTAAAGACGTGCGAATAGTGCCAGCTGACTGCTTCAGCAGCAGCAGAAACTGCTGCAGCTCCCCTTTTGACATTTTTTCCAACCCTGTACTGTACTCCAGTTTGTGTACAAAACCATCCAAAGCGTCCTTACACTGCAGGACGTTTATTGTCAATGCATCCACTTGTTTGTGTCATTGTAAAGTGTGAATATGTCAGCAAGATATGCCGTTTTAATCCAAAACACGTCATTCAGACATTCGCACAATCTTTAAACACATATAAACATTTACACTGCATGTGGTTATGTTTATGTTGCATATTTAATAAAACATTAGCTTAACCAAGAGCAAAGACAATTTCTTACCTCCATCTCAGAGCGGTACAGAACTGACGTCCTAACAAAGTGCTCTTAAAGTGACAGTACAGGTATTTGTGTTTAACAAAATACATTATAGAAAACTCTTAAAACATAACCAAAATGAGGGTTCTTCAATGTTAATCAGGATTTGGTGAAATTTTGCACATTATAATAAAAAATAATAATAATTTCTAAAGTTGTTACATAGAAATGTATATTTTTACAACCTCTGAGCGGAAACATTACACACACACAAACACACACACACAGGTTGGGAATCAAAAGCCTCCTGGATAGGGGTCGAAACGTCTTGGTCAACAAATGAAGTCCAGTTGATCTTGTATTGAACGCCTTTTTGATTTTATCATGTCCTGGACGACTGAGAATCTTCACCAGCATGTTGGGATCACTGTTCTAGAAGGTCTGTCTAAACAAGATTGACTACTTTGGAGGCCAAAAATGATTTTTTCAGTATATTGACGTGCATGAACGGGTCTCAGGTCTCTCTTTTACAAAGTAAATGGGTACATGAGGCTCAGTGGGATTAACCTGTATAAATAAAGGTTGAAGGAATGATGATTGTACAAAAAACAGTAATACAAACTGCTACAGGTCATCCTATTTTTTTGTTTTGTTTCAATTGTCTCTTTTTAGGCAGTTTTATTTTTTTTTATTTTTTTTTCGCTTCTTGCTTGATTGATGCGGATTGAGGATCAGGGATGATTTGTGCCGCTTCACTCATGCTTAAACACATCATAGAGAACTACTGTATGTTTTTTTTTTTTATTGTTGCTTGTTAGGTTTTCTGTGAAGTACGTTCTGCAGGTCACCTTTGAGACCTTTTCTTTTGTTGCTTCTGAATGTAGATGAACAGCAGTCTGATGTGTGATTGTGCAACCAATCATTGAAAGCCATCAGGAGACACAGGATGGAGAGAAATGCTGGCCAGAGGGAGTGAGGCCAGCATTTATTTTAGAGTGGAATGAAAGTGTGTATGTATGTGACAGATAGATCCAATATCAGTGTCTCAGATTGATGCTCACATGCAGCTTAATGATGGTTCTTTTTACTTCTGGCACAAGTCTTGCTGAAAACAGACCAGCATGTAAAAACCCAACTGTATGTTTAGACTTATGGTGCATTCACACCTAACAGCGTTTCAACTTCCAAAAAGCTCGTCACGCACGCAAGTGGACGCACTTGGTGTCCAGACCTGAACGCCAGAACGCGAAACTGCTGCGGGGTGTGTGGGAGGAGCTTACCGGTATACCGAGTCCTCACTGCACTCCGCCAGGCGAGGAGCTTTTTATTTCTGTCTCTGTGGAGCAGACTTGACTGGTCGTGAAGGACTTGTCGCGAACACACAGCTACAATGAGTTTCTCTTCCATAGTCCATGACTCCGCGGGTTTTTTCTGTGTCCCACAAACAATACGTCACATAGTTGCGCAATCGTTTCCGCGTCACATAGGGACTCTCCCCCTCTCCCCCTGACCCCCTCTCTTCTCCCCCGACTCTCCCTGATCAACCAATCAGGGAGAGTTGAACGGCGTTTGAACGTTTGAACCGCAAAATCTTCAGCTAGATCAACGTGTGCTTTGGAGGCTGACGCGGGTTCACGTGCACGGAAAACGCTTTCCATCACGTTCAACACGCACGTGACGTGACGCCCGACGCCAAGACGCAGCTGGAAGCGCGTCCCCCATTGACTTTGCATGTAAGCTGGACGCTCCTGTCATTGAAACGCTGTTAGGTGTGAATGCACCATTATGCATGATTAATTTATTTCATATGTTATGCAGATTATTTACAAAGTACTTTGAAATTTACAGAATTGTTTTGAAATAATTTCTACTTTTGGTCTTGTCTATACGTCGTACCCACAATGATAATAATGGATGTCCACTAAATTGTTTCGTACAAAGGATAAAGCAACGTCTGCAGAGGTTTGTTTTTTGTGTAACTTGAAATTGACATGTTGTACCCACTTCCATTTTGAAGTGTGGATATATCTAGACATAAGAAAGAGGCTCCATTCTAAAATTGGAGTGCCACATCAAAATCCAAAATGTCTGTCACCATAAATGTATTTATTTTGTGCAGTTGTGGCTGGGTGGTTATCAGCTGCCCTTTAATAGGAGGGTCAGGTGTTCAATTCTGCCAGCAGTCACATGTTGAAGTGTCCATGGGCAAGACACTGAACCCCTCATTACCTCTGATGTCTGTCCTATGGGTGTATGAATGTGATCTATTTAAGCACCTATTGGTCTCTTAAGATCAAGATGCTTCCTGTGGGCCCAGCACCTGCAGGAGGGGCCATACAAGTTG
The DNA here is from genome assembly GCA_038048925.1 of Garcialebias charrua. Classification (NCBI taxonomy): domain Eukaryota; kingdom Metazoa; phylum Chordata; class Actinopteri; order Cyprinodontiformes; family Rivulidae; genus Garcialebias; species Garcialebias charrua. The sequence goes on along the minus strand of JBBPBX010046251.1, from coordinate 13,394 downwards.
GGTGCATGAATCCATGGGCTGTGGCCAAAGGCAGGGGTCTTGGAGCTCTGACCCTGGTTTACCAAAGCTGGCTCTTGGGACATGGAACATGATCTCTATGGTTGGGAAGGAACATGAGCTTGTGCATGAGGTTGAGGGGTACAGACTAGATATATACTTGGGCTCACCTCGAGGCACAGCAGTTGAACCAAAGGAATTGGTGTACCACTTGGTTAACAATATAATTTTACAATAAACTATATTTACTGGTTTAATTATATTTGTTTTGTGGACACCTTAATATATTAAGTAAAACCTGGTATTTTATGTGGACTTCATTTTGTACAGTTGTGTTTAAAGTCAGCTAAATACCAGCAGACAGCTTATTCAGCTGGAGGAAGGCCATCTTTTAGACTTCCACAGAAGTGTTTCATTCTGACGTTTTTTTATTCACAGAGATCAAGGTGGATTTCACAATTTTCTGGACTATTTTCTCTCCTGCTCTCTCTTCAGTCCTTTACATCTACCCAGTGTGTTACCAACCTCTCCTCTAAACTCTCTCAATACCCTGAAGAATGAAAACTGCTCTTACGGAGAGGCCGGACACAAACTGGGTGTAACTTGGAGTGATATGTTATAACAAAGGCAGAATACACCAGTTGAACTGAAGTTTCACTTTTCTTTTTAGTTAGTTTGGTTGTAGTATTTATTGTTTCTTTTCAAATCTGTACAGCTCTGGGAAGATCAGATCTTATTTTACAACAACAACACAAAAAGAAGCTATGGGAAATAAAATGTGGATTTTTATAAATGCTGGGCTATGAAAAATAACTTATTCCAACAATGTACTAAGTATATTTTTATTTAAAAAATCACAATGTCATAATAAATTATTTTCAACCAGTCTTGTAGCAGCAGTGTCAAATGTACACATGTAACTGACATAACACATAGTCTGTAAAATAGTTTATTTATTTATTTATTTGTTTATTTATTGGAAGAAAAAAACAGCTTTGTTTGTAGGCTGCATGAGGATAAAGCACTGTTGCATATCAGAAAAGGATTGAGCAGGTACAGAAAAAAGATAAATGAATGCTTCCTTCATTGTCTCATAAATACATATTTGGTTTTCAACATAATTAGTCGCATGAAACCAGAATCTTGGTCTTTGTGATAAAACTATTCTGTAAGAAAAACAACATGTTTTTGTCATGATTTGGCGTGTGGTTGAGGATGAACCCAGTTGAGCAGACAGGCAGACACTCGGAGGCACGAGTATAACAATCCAAAAAATGTTTAATCACAAAACTCAAAACATTGACGTGGCAGTAATTCACAAAACTCAAAGCACTGACATGGCAGTGATCCACATAAACTAGTGACCGCAGCTAGAACTGGTGCATTAACACTAGAACTCAAGGACTGACGTGGAAGTACTCACGTAACCAAGAAACAGTAGCTGAAGCATGGACACAAGGACACGACACCAGGGAACACGGACGAATGGCCCGACAATCACACACACACGTACGCAAACTAATATACACGCCCTAATTACCTAAAATCACAAACACCTGAGACATAGAAACTAAGACTTAAACCAGGACTTGAAATTAAACTGAGTAAACAAACATGGACTAAACTAGAATTAAAGAACAGGACTGGAACAAGGGAAATTAAATAAAACTAACATAGATGACTGATAAGAAATTAAACTGAGTAAACAAACATGGAGACAGATAAAAAAGGATGCCCACTAGATGGTGCCATCCTTAGATGGTGCCATCCTGACAGGACTGGAAATTAAACTGAGTAAACCAACATGGACTAAACTAGAATTAAAGAACAGGACTGGAACAAGGGAAACTAAATAAAACTAACATAGATGACTGATAAGAAATTAAACTGAGTAAACACACATGGAGAACAGATAAAAAGGATGCCCACTAGATGGTGTCATCCTTAGATGGTGCCAGCCTGACAGTTTTTGGAGCTGCTCAAGCTAAAAATGTCAATTGCTAAACGGAAGATTAAGATTAGGTTCAAAGAAGGACACACGTACTCTTCACTTCCGGCTCTGGACGGAGCAGCAGCTTTCCTCCTTCCCTCCTAAGTTTTCCTCTCCCTGCTTTGCCACTTTGTCTTGTCTGCTGTTTTTATTTTTTTCAGTGCTCACTCGAACGCAAATTCTCGATGGATCTGGTTTCGTGGGCTGTTAACTCTATTGAAAAAATTTTGTCTACCAAGCGTTCCAGTCCTGGGGAACCGGCTTGCCCTTTGCAGTCACATCCAGCTGGGTATATCATGGATTCAGAGTCAGAGTCAGAGAGTCTTTATTGTCATTTGCACCGCATGTGGTACATGTGATGAAAACGAGATTATGTACACAGGGTCCCAGTTACATCCAACAACAAATGCAAGAGAAAAACAGTAATAACATCTAGGATTAACTAAGAAAAACATCAACTAGAAATACACTAAGCCCTAATGTAGTAGAAAAACATCATTATAAACAGCAGCACGAACATGAGTCTGTATGAGCAGATGGTCACAGATGAACACAGCAACAAGAAAACAGATCAGCATCAGCATGATGTGATATTTTGCAGTGATCATTCTTATTGTTTATTTATTCATGAGTCTAACAGCCTCAGGGTAGAAGCTGTTCCTCAGTCTAGTGGTTCTACATTTGATGCTCCTCAACCTCCGTCCTGAAGGGAGTGGGGCAAAGAGTGAGTGTGCTGGGTGAGTGAGGTGGGGCGAATGGAAGATGTTATGCCTGGACGTGCTTTCTATCGAAGATGTGGAGGATATATACATAATTTGATTTATGATAGCAGGTGCTCTGCTGTTTGGCTTGTGTGGAGTTCTTTTCTATCGGAAAATCAGGAAGACTTCCGAGGCAATCAACGCGCTGACTAAGCTTCCTTCCATCCATGAATCAGCTGCTTTATGAGCTGAACCGCAAAGTGGAGGCGGCAGAGGACCGCAGACCACTGGTAAGGTTTGGGACTCATCCAGAGGACCAGACTTAGCTTTTTTAGATCTGTCCATAAAAGTTATGAACAGAATCGGTGACAAAGGGCAACCTTGGTGGAGTCCAACTCTCACTGGAAACGAGCCTGACTTACTGCCGGCAATGCGGACCAAGCTCTGAGACCGGTCATACAGGGACCTCATAGCCCGTATCAAAGGGCCTGGTACCCATACTCCCGGAGTACCCCCCACAGTGACCACAGGGCCTCCCGAGGGACTTGGTCGAATGTCTCCTCCTACTCTACAAAGCACATGTAAACAGGTTGAGCAAACTCCCACGCAACCTCCAGGACCCTGCTGAGGGTGTAGAGCTGGTCCAGTGATCCACGAGCAGGACGAAAACCACACTGCTCCTCCTGAATCCGAGGTTTTATTATCTGACGGACCCTCCTCTCCAGAGCCCCTGAATAGATCTTACCAGGGAGGTTCAAGAGTGTGATCCCCCTATAGTTGGAACACACTCTATGGCCTCCCTTTTTGAATAGGGGAACCACCACCCCATTCTGCCAATCCAGGGGAACTACCCCCGATGTCCACGCAATATTGCAGAGTTGGGTAAGCCAACACAACCCCACAACATCCAGAGCCCTAAGGAACTCCGGGCGAATCTCATCCACCCCTGGGGCCCTGCCACCGAGGAGCTTTTTAACCACCTCGGTGACCTCAGCACCAGAGATTGGAGAGCCCGACCCAAAGTCCCCAGGCTCTGCTTCCTCAGTGGAAGACGTGCCAGTGGGATTGAGGAGGTCTTCGAAGTATTCTGCCCACCGACTCACAACATCCCGAGTTGAGGTCAGCAGCACGCCACCCCCACCATAAATGGTGTTGGTCGCGTACCGCTTTCCCCCCCTGAGACGCCGGATGGTGGACCAGAATCGCCTCGAAGCCGTACGGAAGTCATTCTCCATGGCCTCTCCGAACTCCTCCCACGCCCGAGTTTTTGCCTCAGCAACCACCCGAGCTGCATGCCGTTTGGACTGCCGGTACCCATCAGCTGCTTCCGGGGTCCCACAGGCCAAAAAGGCCCAATAGGACTCCTTCTTCAGCCTGACAGCATCCCTCACCACCGGTGTCCACCACCGGGTTTGAGGGTTGCCACCACAACAGGCACCAACAACCTTGCGGCCACAGCTCCGATAAGCTGCCTCGACAATAGAGGCGTGGAACATGGCCCACTCGGACTCAATGTCCCCCGCCTCCCTCGGAACATGTTCAAAGCTCTCCCGGAGGTGGGAGTTAAAGCTCCGTCTTACGGGAGACTCTGCCAGACGTTCCCAGCAGACCCTCACAATACGTTTGGGTCTGCCAGGTCTGACCGGCATCCTCCCCCACCATCGGAGCCAACTCACCACCAGGTAGTGGTCAGTTGACAGCTCCGCCCCTCTCTTCACCCGAGTGTCCAAGACATGCGGCCGCAGATCAGATGAGACGACAACAAAGTCGATCATCGAACTGCGACCTAGGGTGTCCTGGTGCCAAGAGCACATATGGACACCCTTATGCTTAAACATGGTGTTCGTTATGGACAATCCATGACGAGCACAGAAGTCCAATAACAGAACACCACTCGGGTTCAGATCAGGGGGGCCGTTCCTCCCAACCACACCCCTCCAGGTCTCACTGTCATTGCCCACGTGAGCGTTGAAGTCCCCCAGTAGAACAAGGGAGTCCCCAGGAGGCGCACTCTCCAATACCCCCTCCAAGGACTCCAAAAATGGTGGGTAATCTGAGCTGCCGTTTGGCGCATAAGCACAAACAACAGTCAGGACCCTTCCCCCCACACGTAGGCAGAGGGAGGCTACCCTCTTGTTCACCGGGGTGAATCCTAACGCACAGGCACCAAGATGGGGGGCAACAGGTATGCCCACTCCTGCTCGGCGCCTCTCACCAGGGGCAACTCCAGGGTGGAAGATTGTCCAACCCCTCTCAAGGAAATTGGTTCCAGAGCCAGAGCCATGCGTTGAGGTGAGTCCGACTATTTCTAGCTGGAACTTCTCAACCTCACACACCAGCTCAGGCTGCTTCCCCACCAGAGAGGTGACATTCGACGTCCCAATAGCCAGCTTCTGTAGCCGATGATCAGACTGCCAGGGTCCCCGCCCTCGGCCACCACCCATCCCACATTGCAATATCTGCCTTATACAAAAATAAATAAATAAATAAAAATACTAAGTAATTAATCTGAAGCGGAATGTCAAATGACAACTTGGTGTGCAGAGCTGCTTAATACCTAAAACGTAAATGGGGTCATTTGGAGTGACAAAGATGATAAGCTCCTGCTTGTTTTTTTAGAGAATGTTGTTGCAACTTGTGTGAGCCAAATCTCTGAACAGCAGACTATGCATCATCTGGGACAGCCTGACCCAGAACGTTATTTGTATGGATATCTAATGTGAGCTGAAGGACAGAATAAAATGTCTAAAAAAGCTAAGTCTGGTCCTCTGGACATTCAAAAAATAAAACAAAACAAAGCAAAAAAAATGTAGAAACGTTTCGTCTTTCGTCCGAAAGACTTCCTCAGTCTGAGTTGCTGTGTTCAGCTCAGTCTTATAAATAGCACCCTCCCACAGTGGATCAACCAGTTGGCTGATGACAGCCTGAAACCAGCTGCTCACATGATCAAGGAGGGCCATCAGCCTAACAATGGATCATTAGCACCCTGATGGTTGTTTGCTATTCACAGAATAAAATGATTTCATGAAACTCAAAGGAGTTATTAAAGTAACCAGAAAGCCGTATGAAGTTGGATTCTTTTGAAAAGCTACAAGTCAATATTTCTGCTACAATAATGTCTTGATTTGCTATCACATCAGAGTCCAGTCTAATACCTTTTGTTTAATAATTATTTGTTGTATGAAAAATCAGGCACATCAAAAAGAAACGTTGTAAGTGAAGCCTGTTATCTTCTTCTCAGTACATTTTCAAAATTACTTTGTTCTCATCCTAAATATCTGGACTCCGGTTACAACCGTTTGATTTAAAAAAAAATAAAACAATAAAACATTTAAAAATGAATCAGTCCCAGACTCAGCCGAGATCAGCTCCAGACCGTCTACTGCGCTTTCAATTATAAACTGAAATATTATGGACACACCTGTCTTAGGGTTATACTAAGAGACAGTAATACTGTAATTCACAATAATTTCAACTCCAGTTTATTATTTTATGATTCATTTGATACACTTGAAGCAACTTTTAGCACTTTTCTGATTCCTTCAATGTACACCCAACCTGTTGTTTTCTCTGATCATCATAATTCATAAGGTCCAGGAAACATCTGTCAGCTAAACAAGCAAATATTTTTAGCACTAAGATGAGAATTATGTTTTAAACAGACCCTTTAAATTACTTTCATTGCTCAAATAAAATGGGACAAATTTCTGTAAATACAGTTTTGGGACTGAGCAACAAGCTGTTTTGTTTAATTAATCTTGAGCTGTTCTTCCTTTATAAAACTCTAGTGCTGTAATCTCCGACTGCAGTAATCCCTGTTTACAAACTCATTATCATGTGAGCAGCTTCATGTGTTCAAGTCCACTGAACTCTTGCCTTCTACTTTTATTGAAAGCATTTCTGAAGAGTTATCATTTGCGTATGATCAAAAACATGAAGGATGTTTAACTTACAGTAAATAGAGAGAAACTGATACAATTGTCATCGAAACGTAGAGTTACTAGTGGGTTTCAAAAAGAACACAAGATCTTTTTAGTTGAAAACAAAATAGTTATTTCTCCTATTACACAACTTTTCTTTATGAATAAGTATGCAGATGTACCCCGTCACTGAGGGGTTTGAAAAGTAAATGTTTGCCGTTTTTAAGCTGAGTGTTTTATTTTGACTGGAATTGAACAGGAAATGCAATTAATCTGTAATGTTTTTTTGTGCATAATAGTAAAGTTATGGAGAAGAGCAGAGTGAGTAAAAGTTCATGTGTCCAAAATACTAGATGGAAGGGCAGCAGGACTTGTAGCATTGGAGCAGGGTTTAAACCCTTTTACCACGGTGTGCTCTATGGCTGTACAGCTTTCATGCCAAGAAAGAGCACCACATATACCATCTTTGATTTGAGAATGCTGATGGAAAAGTACAGAGAGGGTCAGAAAGAACTCCATTGTGTTTTTGTGGATCTAGGAAAACAAAATGACAGGGTGCTGAATGAGGAGGTTTGGTATTGCACAAGGAAATCTGGAGTGGCAGAGAATAGACTGGTATAGGATATGTATGAGGACAGCAGGACAGTGTTGAGATGTGCTGTTGGAGTGACAAATTCAAGGTGGATTTGGGAGTGCATCAAGGATTGGTTCTGAGCCCCTTCTTGTTTGCTCTGGTGATGGACCGACTAACAGATGAGGCCAGGTATGAATCCCCGAGGACTATGATGTTTGCAGATGACATTGTGATTGATAGTGAGAACAGGGAACAGGTGGAAGAGAACTTAGAGGTGGAGGTATGCACTTGAAAGAAGAGGAATGAAAGTCAGCCGTAGTAAGACAGAGTACATGTGTGAAAGAGAGGGAGGCGGGTGGAACAGTGAGGCTACAAGGATCAGAGGTCACAAAGGTGCAGGACTTCAAGTACTTGGGGTCCAAGCAAGATGGAGAGGACAGAGAAAATGTGTTTATATATACTGTGTGTATATATATATATTGTTGGCTTTTGCTCTTATTCGCCCCGAATTCGTTATTTTGGTTTCACTTTGGATCAAAAAGGAGAGATACACTTAAACACGACAGACGCTCACTTAAAGTTCCAAACCAGTTTAATTAATCATAAGTTTGAAAGTCACAGAATACATTTGTTATATTTTATAAGCTATATATATATATATGATCTCATATGAGAAGACAGAGAGAGAAAGAAAGAAAGATAGAGAACAAAGAGAACATGAATGCGCATTCAATGGAGACAAGGCCATACAACCTGATAGTTGCTCCCTCGTTGCTTCCTGCGTTGTCTGATGGAGGAGGGAAACTTATACTTTTATACTCTTCTGTGGGGGTGTTTTCTGCTCTCAACCAATAAGAGAAGTTCTGCTTTGTTTTCTTGTAGGGTGTTTCCTGCCTTAACCAATAAGAGCAGTTTTGCTTTGTTTTCTTGTCTTACTCCACTGCCAGAAAGCTTCTGTTCTGGTTTACCCAGGCCTCAGGGGGTTTCAGCTTACTCTGGTTTCCAAAACTAAATATACAACAATGCTGAGCACCCACAAATTACACACACACTAGTAGACCACCAAGTGACCAATCAGTGCAACTGGACACCAAACCACACCAAAGACACACATAGATTAGGGCTTGTTCTGACACTCCCTGACTGAGCAAACCTGCAGAACCAGAGAGTGGCTTTCAGTGGACTTCTCCCAAGCCAAATATCTGCAAAGTCATAAAACTGACAGACAGACAGAGAGGACACAAACTGCATCATTTGAAAACCCCTTCTGGTGGAATAAAAACACGAAGAATAAAATATTTTATTTCACAACAATATATATATATATATGTACAGTGTGT
>JBBPBX010046250.1:9979-26661 GCA_038048925.1 Garcialebias charrua | reverse complement strand
CACAGTCACGTTCCTCTGATGTATAAAAGCAAGTCTTGTCAGCGCACTACACAGTACGAAAACACCCGAGTCCGAATCGTAAATGAACCTTAAAACAGATCAAGGTAAATATTCAGTTGTGAAATACTAATTAGTCAAAGTATCTAAAGAAACCAGCAGATCATGTTGAGTCTTCGCTTGAGCGCTGTCGTCCCTCCGCAGCAGCATATCGGTGGCGGTGTAAAGGAACAACTCCCTTTTTAAAGGAATGAACCTCCAGCAGAACATGACTGAGGACGTATGACCATTATGTCCTGACCAGCTGGACTTTGAGAGGACAGGAAGGAGCCACAGACAGACGGACAGACTGATCCAGGTGTAATTCTTACAAGGACAAATCCAAACAAAAATACAGCTTAATCGCCGCTAGGCCTGTCGCAATAAACAATAAATCAATTAATCGCATGATAAATGAAAAATTTCAACCTCATTTTCATTTATCGGCTGTATCGTTTCTTCATGTCTCTTTTTACTGAAGACACAGGATGACAAAATGTTTCAACTTCGGTGCTCTTCACTAACTCCTCTCTTTCTCTTCAAAGGTGGGCTGACATGATTTTTGAACTTTGCATAAATTGGCACAACATATATATCTTTTATCATTCAGCTATGTTCGTTGTTGCAAACAAAATGATGATTTAATGAAAATTTGTTTAAAATGTGTGTTTAAAATCTGCGCTGTGTTTCTTCACGGGACATCCGGGGTACTTCCGCTTGCTAATTTTGTGACGTCAGCGCAGGAATGTCTCCTAGAACGTCCCTTTTACATAACAATAGCGCACAATATATAAACAGACGAACTTAGCAATCTAATGCCCCTTTTCCACCGGTCGGCTCGGGTCGGATGTTACGTCATATGTGCGTCGCAGAGACCCCCTTTCATCCTTTCCCACCGGCTATTCCGAGCGGAGCCGCGCGAGATTTCCTGAGATTTTCGGGCTGCTTTCAGAGGTGTACTGAAGCGAGCTCACCCGCTCCGGAAGGAGGGAGGAGGAGACGAGAGCTGTTTTTACGGAAGCGAGGGAAGCTACCACGGCAGGACTTTTACATGAATAACACGGTAAAAACAATTGTTATTTTTTAAATTTATAGCAAAGATGGGTCTTCAGCTGAACGTGTCCTTAATAAAATCACGTACTGCTCAAAACTGCACGATTTTAAAAAGTAGTTTCGCCACGAGTAACACGCGGCGCGCGGGCGGCTTTATGTCTTTAAATGTAGCTCAATGAACAGATATAAAATATATTTCATAGCTGACTTTAATAGTACGAGGGCTCCTGAGCTTAACCACGCTTTAATATTGTCACGTATGGTCAAATGTGCTGCATTTAAAGTAGTTTCGCTTTGACTTTTTCCAAAACCTGTGTTTGCACAACGAAAATAAATTATAAAAATTCGAATTTTATTTCAAATAACTCCAACAGGATACATTTCGTGTATGAATATGTTGTGATCACACTAGATTTTTTTGAAAAATATCAGCTTTGTGGTTTTTGATAGAATTGATAATATGTGATACAAAGTAGAAAATAATGGACGTAGGTTGACACATTTATGTCTATAAAACATTGAATTTTATTTCAAATAACTCCAACAGGATACATTTCGTGTATGAATATGTTGTGATCACACTAGATTTTTTTGAAAAATATCAGCTTTGTGGTTTTTGATAGAATTGATAATATGTGATACAAAGTAGAAAATAATGGACGTAGGTTGACACATTTATGTCTATAAAACATTGAATTTTATTTCAAATAACTCCAACAGGATACATTTCGTGTATGAATATGTTGTGATCACACTAGATTTTTTTGAAAAATATCAGCTTTGTGGTTTTTGATAGAATTGATAATATGTGATACAAAGTAGAAAATAATGGACGTAGGTTGACACATTTATGTCTATAAAACATTGAATTTTATTTCAAATAACTCCAACAGGATACATTTCGTGTATGAATATGTTGTGATCACACTAGATTTTTTTGAAAAATATCAGCTATGTGGTTTTTGATAGAATTGATAATATGTGATACAAAGTCTTTATTGTGTTCTTCTTCTAGTGGTGGCTAGTACTGTAGTAAATAGCTTGAGGAACACTACTGCCACCATGTGGTAAGACGAGTAGGATTCTGGACCCCGCCCACAGAAGGGGTACAAAAAAGCTGTGGAAACAGAACATAGATGTGACCCGACCCGAACTGAGCCGACCTGAGCCGATCCAACCCGAGCCGAGCCGAGCGGTGGAAAAGAGGCATAAGTTTGGGAAGCAGAAGTTAGTTCAGGGGGTTGAACAAGAAACAGCAGGTTCTGCCTTACCGTTCAGGTGGAGTGGAGCGAGGGGGGCTCCGAGGGGGACAGCTTTGTTTGTTTTGTCCATTTCTTGACGAAGTATTTCATCTTTTGGGAAAGTGAAAAGGCTCACTTGTTCACTGATGATATTAGAACACCCAAATGCGACACAACGTAATGATGGGTTTTTCACATTTTTATGGTATGTCTGTGTGCTATCCAGACCCTGTTCATTCAATTTAATACACAAAATAATTCTTAGATAATAAATTATACCCTTTTTAATTCTGCCATTTCTAACTTCCGTTCTAAACGACCTGTTTATGATAATGAGCTCTGAAGTCCACGCCCGTCAAAACTCTGTTTACATTAACTCCGCCCTCTGTAACAGCCAGTATCTCAAATCTGTTGTTGTTTTAAAATTAGCTCTTTTTTTATTACTCATTTGACTTACTGTTAGTGCTAGCTTAAGATAACTTACCAAAAGCTGTCTGTGCGCGCCGCCATTTGCAGCTCCTTTTATCATGAGCCCTCCCGAATCCGAGGCTAACAATAGCTCTTCCTCCTCGGCAACAAACAGCCCGCGTAGCTCCGCTAGTTGCATGCGGCGCTTCGATCCGCGGCTACACATCCAATCCAGACACACACAAAGTTCACCGAGTGTTTCCAGTTAATTTATCCGTATGAGGCAACCTCTGACCGGACCCACACGGTCCTCAAAAGCCAGCAGTTTCCAGCAGCCCCCAACCGTAGATGGTCCCTTCGCCGGCGGTCTGCTCATTTTATTTCTGCCGGATGCGCGTTGGGAGCGATCGCTAATACACTAAAAATTGAACTAAAACGTAAAAATAACAATTATAAAGTATTATTATGTAGATGTATATATCTAGTCTCACCCCGATCTCTCCGAAACAAAAGGCTTAAAAAAAAAAGATGCCGTGGCCGGGAAACAAACCCCGGTCCTTTGGGTGCCAAACCAGCTCTTTATCTCCCAGACCTACCTGGCAGTTGAGCAAAAGCAGTCCTTCATCGTATAAGAAACAAATACAACCACCTACTTTTAGAACGCTGGAGTTTTGATTAGATTTTGATGAAGTGAAAGGTATTCTTAAAATAAATAAATTGCTAATCTGAAAAGTATATCGATCAGTGGTGCTTGTACGTTTCAGACTGTCGCCCCGCGAGAGTGTGTGTGTGCACAGTTTCAACGAGACAGAGTTCAAACAAGGTAATAAAACATTCTGGTTTTACTCAAGATGTGCTGCGTGGCTGGAGCAGGGCAAGCCCCTAGCCCCCCCGGGGGCTAAATAAATGAATAAATAAATAAATGACCGCCGGGTCAGCTCCTAAACTGCTCGGCAACCGTGACGTGTATTATACTGAAGTGGGTTGAGCCGCACCAGGGGTTGCTAGGTGAGGGGCTGGACTAAAGGTGCGAGGTGGGTTGTCCTGCGGTTTGTGACGTCACAAACCGCAGGAAGTGAGAACGAAACGTTTCTATCACAGACAAATAAATCTACTTAGAGCACATAAACCACTGGGTGCATTTTTTTGGCACTAGGACTGTTTTTTTATGAAGTAAATACCCATAGTTGAGTAAAAAAAAACATTTAAAAGTGAATTTTGCATGTGTGGTCCCCTTTAAACGAATTTTCATTAAATTATCATTTTGTTTGCAACAACGAACATAGTTGAATGATAAAGATATATATGTTGTGCCAATTTATGCAAAGTTCAAAAATCATGTCACACCACCTTTAAAGTCCATTTAACCGTCAAAATCGTGTTTTTGGATCGTTAAAAGCAGCTAATCTGAGAAGCTAAGCTAACAGGCCGACCTCGGGGGGAAAAACCTCCGTCTTGCCGAAGCTCCAAAATTCATGGTTGAAACCAGCGTCTTCATGTAAAAAGTTGTTTTTCTCTGCAAAAAGAAAAACAACTGTGTGAGTATCTGATGACTGATAGCTATGGACACCTAAGCCGAGAACTTGTTTACTGATTATTCATAGTGTTGCACGGTTGCTGTTTTCTGGTCGATAACCTATTTCTAAAAAATCTGACCTGCCGATTCCAATTTTGGCCGATACAGATTTTGTTTTATAAGCGACACCGTCAGGTGTTATAAGGTCACAATACACCTTCAATTTTCCAATATTATTTTGTTGAACAACATACCCTTGAACAATATCCTAGAAACAATACAAACCTGTTTTAGCTGGCCATGAGGTAGTGCGCTGAAATATAAATGATGTTCAGACAATTGTTGTTAAAACTAAAAAATTCAGTAAAATCGGTTTCTCATGCAAGTATCGGCCAATTTCTCAAAAGTAAGGAAATGGGGGCCAATTTATTGGTGCACCCCTAATTTTTTTATTAAAAGCTTTGCGTGAAAAATGCTCTAATCACACCGTCTGCTGTTTTGAGAATTGAATAAAGTAAGGAGAGACGGTCCACGTCACGTCAAGTGGCCTCCCCCCAATTTTTCTTAGAGATATGCTGCTTGCTCCCTCACTATCCATCATACGTTAAACAGTGTTATACTGCCATCCAGTGGTCAAAAAAGGTAATACACCCTAAAATTAACCAACATTTCTTCTTAAATTTGACAATAATTACTAATTATTGTCAAATTTCAAACAATATTATTGTTTATTGTGGTAATTTCTGAGACAATTAATCGCCCAGCAAAATTTGTTATTGTGACAGGCCTAATAACCGCAACAATCTGTACTAACATGATATTAGAGCTAGTAAAGACAGCAGCTGACTGAGGAAATGTGGTCAGTTTGTCCTCCAGCAGTCGAAGCCTTTAGCAGCATAACGATGGGATAACTCAGGAAACCTAACTATAGGATTGCTCTGAAAGGAAAGTCTAAGGTCTAGTGTTAAAGATGGAGTGTCAGACTCATGGACAGAAATCAGAAGTTTGTTCCAGAAAAGGTGAGCCTGAGAATTGGAAGCTCTGCCTCCCAACTTACTCCACAGCGTTACCAGCGACTCTGGAAATCAGGGAGAAACTGGAAAATTACTGTGACATTTTCCAGACAGGGAAAACTTTGATCTGCTGCTTAGAGGATGATCTTTCAGAGATTTTACCATGTACATGCATAAGTATTAGTATCCGTGAGTTCATGTTTTGCTTCTTCAGTGTACACAGTACATGTATCGTTACTGATGGGCTATGGTGCTTTTCAGTTTCTCATGTACAGTAATTATTAATAAGAAGGACTGCTGTATGCACATACTGTAGCTGTGGTATATTCCTGTAGTTCTGAGTGTTTTGTGTAGCTGAAAAAAACGGAAACATTTTTTGATTTACTCGGAGACAAATCAGGGAACACTCAGGTAATTTTTGTTTCCATGAAATGCTGGAAACCCTTCTCTAGGAACCACTGTTGCTGTATTCATCTGTGTTCATCTGTGACCATCTGCTCATACAAACTCATGTTCGTGCTGCTGTGTATTACTAGTTGATGCTTTTCTTAGTTAGCTGTGTATTACTAGTTGATGCTTTTCTTAGTTAGTTCTAGATGTTATTACTGTTTTTCTCTTTCATTTGTTGTTGGATGTAACTGGGACCTCGTGTACATAATCTCATTTTCATCTCATGTACCACATGCGGTGCAAATGACAATAAAGACTCTCTGACTCTGACTCTCTGACAAGTAAACCTGCAATATGGAGCAACAAAGGTGGAGCTTGCTTGCAAGCTTTTGACGTTGGATGTGAGATTTTAAATTTGATTCTTCATTTAAAAACCTTTATTCTGAGCCCCGTGATGCATTGTGGGAATTCTGTACACCTCACCTTTTCCAGCACCACTCTACAGGAGGATGCTATGGGTGCTCTGTCACATGAAATGCCTGACACAGTTTGGATCCCACGTGCATCTGCTACAGACTCTGTTACGACACAGAGTGTGGCTCCAGTTAGTTTTATACTCCGTGTGCATTTAGAGTCAGCAGAAGGTGTGGACAGAGATGTTGGACATGTCCTGTCCTCAGTTTGTACAGGAAAATGGTTTATCTCCATTTTCTTCCTGAGCGCTCCACAGAGAGGGAGGGTGGTGATGTTGGAGCTCCCTCTGCTGGATGTAAACCAAACTGCAGATAGTCTGAGTCACTTCAGCTGTTTGTCCCACGTCACCACCGGAGAGCTTCATGAAACCACCAGGACAGTTTGTTCACATTCGTCCACAGCGGCCTTCAGAGCTGGAGCTCAAATTAAACAGCTTTATTTGTAAAGAACATGTGAAACATTCAGGACTGACTGAAACTATAAACCTTCAAACCTTTGAAACATACAAACATCAATTTAGGAACAAAAGAATCAGTCAAAATGTATAACCCCATAAAAACAATAAATGACATTAATGAAAACTTATTAAAAAGCTTGAATTGTTGTTTCCAATTAGGACATCGAGGATAAACTATGAGATACCAGGAGCGTGTAAACATTTTCCTTTTCATCAATCAGAGTCAGAGATTCTTTATTGTCATTCGCATCACATGTGGTACATGTGATAAAACGAGATTATGTACACAGGGTCCCAGTTACATCCAACAATAAAATGTAAGAGAAAAACAGAAATAACATCTAAGATATGAACTAAGAAAAACATTAAATAATGCACTAAGCACTAGTAGCATTAAAAACATTCGAACAGCAGTACGAACATGAGTCTGTATGAGCATGAATGAACACAGCAACATGAAACAGATCAACAGCAACATGAAACAGATCAACAGCAACATGAAACAGATCAACAGCAACATGAAACAGATCAACAGCAACATGAAACAGATCAGCAGCAACATGAAACAGATCAACAGCAACATGAAACAGATCAGCAGCAACATGAAACAGATCAGCAGCAACATGAAACAGATCAGCAGCAACATGAAACAGATCAGCAGCAACATGAAACAGATCAGCAGCAACATGAAACAGATCAGCAGCAACATGAAACAGATCAGCAGCAACATGAAACAGATCAGCAGCAACATGAAACAGATCAGCAGCAACATGAAACAGATCAGCAGCAACATGAAACAGATCAGCAGCAACATGAAACAGATCAGCAGCAACATGAAACAGATCAGCAGCAACATGAAACAGATCAGCAGCAACATGAAACAGATCAGCAGCAACATGAAACAGATCAGCAGCAACATGAAACAGATCAGCAGCAACATGAAACAGATCAGCAGCAACATGAAACAGATCAGCAGCAACATGAAACAGATCAGCAGCAACATGAAACAGATCAGCAGCAACATGAAACAGATCAGCAGCAACATGAAACAGATCAGCAGCAACATGAAACAGATCAGCAGCAACATGAAACAGATCAGCAGCAACATGAAACAGATCAGCAGCAACATGAAACAGATCAGCAGCAACATGAAACAGATCAGCAGCAACATGAAACAGATCAGCAGCAACATGAAACAGATCAGCAGCAACATGAAACAGATCAGCAGCAACATGAAACAGATCAGCAGCAACATGAAACAGATCAGCAGCAACATGAAACAGATCAGCAGCAACATGAAACAGATCAGCAGCAACATGAAACAGATCAACAGCAACATGAAACAGATCAACAGCAACATGAAACAGATCAGCAGCAACATGAAACAGATCAGCAGCAACATGAAACAGATCAGCAGCAACATGAAACAGATCAGCAGCAACATGAAACAGATCAACAGCAACATGAAACAGATCAACAGCAACATGAAACAGATCAACAGCAACATGAAACAGATCAACAGCAACATGAAACAGATCAACAGCAACATGAAACAGATCAACAGCAACATGAAACAGATCAGCAGCAACATGAAACAGATCAACAGCAACATGAAACAGATCAGCAGCAACATGAAACAGATCAGCAGCAACATGAAACAGATCAGCAGCAACATGAAACAGATCAGCAGCAACATGAAACAGATCAGCAGCAACATGAAACAGATCAGCAGCAACATGAAACAGATCAGCAGCAACATGAAACAGATCAGCAGCAACATGAAACAGATCAGCAGCAACATGAAACAGATCAGCAGCAACATGAAACAGATCAGCAGCAACATGAAACAGATCAGCAGCAACATGAAACAGATCAGCAGCAACATGAAACAGATCAGCAGCAACATGAAACAGATCAGCAGCAACATGAAACAGATCAGCAGCAACATGAAACAGATCAGCAGCAACATGAAACAGATCAGCAGCAACATGAAACAGATCAGCAGCAACATGAAACAGATCAGCAGCAACATGAAACAGATCAGCAGCAACATGAAACAGATCAGCAGCAACATGAAACAGATCAGCAGCAACATGAAACAGATCAGCAGCAACATGAAACAGATCAGCAGCAACATGAAACAGATCAGCAGCAACATGAAACAGATCAGCAGCAACATGAAACAGATCAGCAGCAACATGAAACAGATCAGCAGCAACATGAAACAGATCAGCAGCAACATGAAACAGATCAGCAGCAACATGAAACAGATCAGCAGCAACATGAAACAGATCAGCAGCAACATGAAACAGATCAGCAGCAACATGAAACAGATCAGCAGCAACATGAAACAGATCAGCAGCAACATGAAACAGATCAGCAGCAACATGAAACAGATCAGCAGCAACATGAAACAGATCAGCAGCAACATGAAACAGATCAGCAGCAACATGAAACAGATCAGCAGCAACATGAAACAGATCAGCAGCAACATGAAACAGATCAGCAGCAACATGAAACAGATCAGCAGCAACATGAAACAGATCAGCAGCAACATGAAACAGATCAGCAGCAACATGAAACAGATCAGCAGCAACATGAAACAGATCAGCAGCAACATGAAACAGATCAGCAGCAACATGAAACAGATCAGCAGCAACATGAAACAGATCAGCAGCAACATGAAACAGATCAGCAGCAACATGAAACAGATCAGCAGCAACATGAAACAGATCAGCAGCAACATGAAACAGATCAGCAGCAACATGAAACAGATCAGCAGCAACATGAAACAGATCAGCAGCAACATGAAACAGATCAGCAGCAACATGAAACAGATCAGCAGCAACATGAAACAGATCAGCAGCAACATGAAACAGATCAGCAGCAACATGAAACAGATCAGCAGCAACATGAAACAGATCAGCAGCAACATGAAACAGATCAGCAGCAACATGAAACAGATCAGCAGCAACATGAAACAGATCAGCAGCAACATGAAACAGATCAGCAGCAACATGAAACAGATCAGCAGCAACATGAAACAGATCAGCAGCAACATGAAACAGATCAGCAGCAACATGAAACAGATCAGCAGCAACATGAAACAGATCAGCAGCAACATGAAACAGATCAGCAGCAACATGAAACAGATCAGCAGCAACATGAAACAGATCAGCAGCAACATGAAACAGATCAGCAGCAACATGAAACAGATCAGCAGCAACATGAAACAGATCAGCAGCAACATGAAACAGATCAGCAGCAACATGAAACAGATCAGCAGCAACATGAAACAGATCAGCAGCAACATGAAACAGATCAGCAGCAACATGAAACAGATCAGCAGCAACATGAAACAGATCAGCAGCAACATGAAACAGATCAGCAGCAACATGAAACAGATCAGCAGCAACATGAAACAGATCAGCAGCAACATGAAACAGATCAGCAGCAACATGAAACAGATCAGCAGCAACATGAAACAGATCAGCAGCAACATGAAACAGATCAGCAGCAACATGAAACAGATCAGCAGCAACATGAAACAGATCAGCAGCAACATGAAACAGATCAGCAGCAACATGAAACAGATCAGCAGCAACATGAAACAGATCAGCAGCAACATGAAACAGATCAGCAGCAACATGAAACAGATCAGCAGCAACATGAAACAGATCAGCAGCAACATGAAACAGATCAGTAGCAACATGATGTAATTTTTTTCACAGTGATTATTCTGGTTATTTATTCATGAGTTTAACAGCTTCAGGGTAGAAGCTGTTCCTCAGTCTAGTGGTTCTACACTTAATGTTCCTCAACCTCCTTCCTGAGGGGAGTGGGGCAAAGAGTGTGTGTGCTGGGTGAGTGAGGTCTTTCATGATGCAGGTGGCTCTTTTCCTGCATCTGGAGGTGTAGATGTCTGTGATGGTGGGGAGACTGACTCCAACATCTTCTGTGCAGCCTTCACCACTCTCTGTAGAGCTTTCCTCTCTTCAACTGTGCAGCCTCCATGCCACACGTTGATGCTGGAGCACAGGATGCTCTCCACTGCACACCTGTAGAAGGAGGTGAGGACTGAGCTTCTCAGACCAGCTCGTCTCAGCCGTCTGAGGAAGTAGAGTCTCTGATGACCTTTCTTGATCAGGCTGGTGGTGTTGTTGCTCCAGCTGAGGTTATCATTCATGTGTACACCCAAGTACTTGTAGCTGGAGAAATGTTCTCCTGTTTAAATTGAAGACTTGAACTTCAGATAATGCTTAAAATTAACATTTAAGCTGCGCGACATTTTCACTGGAGCACTCTGTCGTTTACCCAGAATGTATTGGATCGTAAGTAACATGGCAACATCTGCGTTTCATTAATTTAAAACAAACTACCGGTAGAGAAATTGCATTTCCAGTGAAAATGCATTGTGAATGCTTCTTGCTGAAAAACAGCTGAAATTAGCTAAAACATGCTGAAATGGAAGAACAAGCCAGAAGAAAGCAGAAAGAACACATATTTGCTGAATTAGATTTAAATAAGCATAATTGAACACACAAATTAGGAAATTGGCAACAAAAAAAAGGCTGAAATTAGCAAGAAACCTGAAAAGTAACTGAAAGGGACGAAAGAAGCTTAAATAACCATAAGAGGAGAGAGCACAGTTGTGCCCAATTAGGCTAAAAGTGAAGTCAAATTTATGAAGCGCATTTAATAGCAGCTGTTACCAAAAAGTAGAAATCATCTGAGAAAAAAAAAAAGCAGAACTTTTGCAAAAAAAAAAGGCTGAAAACTTAAACAAACAAAAAGCTGAAAAAAGGCTGGAGGGAAAAAAAGCACAAAGAATCTAAAGTTACCAGAAAGAAGTGGAGAGAGCACATTTTTGCTGATTTACGCTGAAATAAAGTTTAAATGAGGGCAACATACCGTATGTGGAATTAGCTGAAAAAGCTAAAATTAGCATAAAATGGCTACATAGTAGCTGAAATAGCAGAAAAAGCTGAAACTTGCAGAAATTAGCTGAAAAGAGCATAAGGAGCTGGAATAAGTTTAAATGTGCAGAAGGAAGCTGAAAGAAGCTGAAGCAGAACAAAAAGTGAAAGGAGCAGTAAAAGGTTGTAAACACGTCTAAAGGTTTGAAGGATGTAAATGAGCTCAGTTCATTTTCTATGAGAAAAAAAAATGGCAGAAAAGGCTAAATATTTCAAAAAGCTAAAGTTGCACAAACACCAAAAGTCATAGCAGGATTGTCCTGAAAGAGCCGAACGTTTTGATTTTTGATTTGTTGAAATGGCTACAAAACTGCGGGACAAGAAAAAGATTCAGAAGAACCTACGCAACAGTTTACGGTAACTAGAACACGTAATAATAATAAATATAAACAGGATCACAATAGTGTGAATGCTTCATAAATATTCTCACTACTGTATTACAACAAATAAACTGCGCACAGTGTATTTTATATACTTGGATACTGTATCCACAGTATTCCTACGTCCCATGATGCTTTGCGCGAAATGTGCACACGACTTCCGGTTGACCGGAAACACCGTTTGTTTACATGCGAGTAATACAGTTGAAGACAGTCCAAACTTTGTTGTTTTAGTTCATTAAAAATGTGGGAACACCACTCGTTTTGTTAAAAGAGGAGGGACAAATAAAAAGAAATTACAGATGTTACCTGATCGCGCAGACATAATTTAAAAATAACGCGTTTGCTCCGGCCTCTCGGCTAAGGTTTATTAGCAGCTATCTCGGCTAAAGATACCAGTCGCGTCTGAGATCTATCGTTTTAAGACAGTAAATCTTCCAAAACTCTCATTAATAAACCCTCCCCGACTAAAAAGATGTTACCTGATCGCGCAGACATAATTTAAAAATACATAAATAGCGAACGCGTTTGCTCCGGCCTCTCGGCTAAGGTTTGTTAGCAGCTATCTCGGCTAAAAATACCGGTCGCGTCTGAGATCTATCGTTTTAAGACAGTAAATCTTCCAAAACTCTCATTAATAAACCCTCCCTGAATAAAAAGAAATTACAGATGTTACCTGATCGCGCAGACACAGCCATAGAGAAGGATGCAGGGACACTCTTTCTTTGTTTTGGGTCCGTGTTGAAAACACTGTTGTTTTAGCCAAAGATTTAGCTTGGTCCGGTTGTTGGTGCAGCCGCGAACAGCACAGCAGGTACCTGAACCCCGGTAGGACATTTCAGTAAACGTTCCGTTTAAACAAAAGCTGTGTTTGCTCCGATAAAATGAATGAAAATAACTTTCAAAAACACCCGCGATCCATACTCCGACTATGGAATACAGGCACTTCCGGTGTCGGACAGGAAGTACAATGCACATTCGCTTCTACAGTGACACCCCCAAGAATACTGTATCCACAATATTCCTGGAGGTGTCACTGTAGAAGCGAATGTGCATTGAACTTCCTGTCCGAGACCGGAAGTGCCTTTATTCCATAGGTGGAGTATGGATCGCGGGTGTTTTTGAAAGTTATTTTCATTCATTTTATCGGAGCAAACACAGCTTTTGTTTAAACGGAACGTTTACTGAAATGTCCTACCGGGGTTCAGGTACCTGCTGTGCTGTTCGCGGCTGCACCAACAACCGGACCAAGCTAAATCTTTGGCTAAAACAACAGTGTTTTCAACACGGACCCAAAACAAAGAAAGAGTGTTCCTGCATCCTACTCTATGGCTGTGTCTGCGCGATCAGGTAACATCTGTAATTTCTTTTTATTCAGGGAGGGTTTATTAATGAGAGTTTTGGATGATTTACTGTCTTAAAATGATATATGTCAGGCGCGACCGGTGTTACAGAACACCGTGACTTTTAGCCGAGATAGCTGCTAACAAACCTTAGCCGAGAGGCCGGAGCAAACGCGTTGCTATTTATGTATTTTTAAATTATGTCTGCGCGATCAGGTAATTTCTTTTTATTCGTCCCTCCTCTTTTAAGAAAACGAGTGGTGTTCCCACATTTTTAATGAACTAAAACAACAAAGTTTGGACTGTCTTCAACTGTATTACTCGCATGTAAACAAACGGTGTTTCCGGTCAACCGGAAGTCGTGTGCACATTTCGCGCAAAGCATCATGGGACGTAGGAATAATGTGGATAGCTTGAGTAAATCAGGTCAAGTGTTTGAACTAGTGGGAGATCTGTTCATCAAACAGGAAGTTAACAGGATCACACTGTCATGGTTGGTTGTTAAGTTTATGACTTCAGTTTATGACTTCCTTCACAACACTGGCAGGGCACCATCGACCCGTCTGTCCCTCCACCTCTGACCTCTGACCTTTGCTGTGATGTCACACGTGAACAAAGAGCCGCTCACTCTGTGAACAGGCTCTGAGAACGTGCAGTAAAATGTTTCCTTCTCGACTTCAGGGTTTCAGATAAGCCTGTCTGGAGTGACCCAAAGTAAGAATCAGACTTGTGTACCGAGCACGCTGACCTCTGATCTCTGTGGGGACGTGTCAGTAGTCTTAACGTGGTGTCCTGTCCCCGCTGATGGGACGTGTCAGTAGTCTTAACGTGGTGTCCTGTCCCCGCTGATGTCCACTTCATGGTTGACTAATGTCGTTTGACCATTCGAGCAGGTCAACAGGGACCACGGTAAACTACTGATGAAGCCTGTGTGGTGTTCTGGTAGACGGGGCGTCTGTCCACTGTCCACTGCTTTAACTGTCACTCATGTCACGAGGGGTTAAAGGTCAGGGGGGGTGTTTGCATTGAGGGTTTGGACCGGGCATGGCAGAGACCTCAACACTCGATAGCAGCACCTTCAATCATACATGACCCCTCCGCTGCCCTTGGGTCAACATCATCCCACCACCCTCAGCTTTAAATGTGAGACTAGTGGTCACTTTGACCCCAGGGCAGCAGGAAGGTTGAACCAAACTATTCTGGATCAGGTGACCTGAACCGTCCAACACCTGCCTGGACATCTTGGTGTGATTCAGGTGCTGTCTGAGTGCTGGTGTCTCCACAGTACTGTGGTAGTTGACTTGGTTCTGATAAGGGATTCCACTGTTTCCTAATCAATCCCACACATAATGCATGTCTTTTATTTTGAAAGTGTAAGCCGTGTGGGAACCTCTGGACACACAGCTGGTGTTTGTGCTTCCTCTGGTCTGGATACGAGATGAGCCCAAATGTTTCTGTTAGCATAATTTCATTGAACCACACCCCTGTTTGAGGGTAATTGGGCAGACATGTAACATCTCTTACTGCACACATGAAGGCTTGTCTCCAGAGGTTTCTGAGGAGCACGTTGAGTTCAGGTGGTCTGCACCAGCTGGGTCAGTCCACAGTGTGGCGTGCACGTAGTGGCAACGTGGACCTGTGTTTTTCTTTCCCTCTCAGGTAAACGTAAAGCTCTGAAGCTGAACTTCGCCAACCCTCCGGTGAAACCCACCTCCAGGCTCCCGCTTCATCCCACGGCGCCGTCTTTCCAGAACCCTCAAATGTGAGTGATGTCGATGCCATGCTTTAGACCACAGGTGTCCAATGTGTGGCCCGTGGGCCATTTGTGGCCCTTGGAATGATTTTGAGCGGCCCACAACTTCAGTTTAATAATGGTTTCATTTTGGCCAGCAGACTTGAGGTTGATGCAGACTTTCTGTAAATTAGTTGTTAATCCTTTTTTTACATGTTTAAAGCTGCACTCTGCAGTTTTTGTAGAACGCAGGACTTAGAAAAATTTTCAACAGGGAAAGTACAGTATTCTGGTCCCTCCCCCTCAGAGCCATATATGGCTCTGCTCCCCCTTGCTCTCGTTGCAGCCTGGAATGCTCCGCCTCCACTGCATGTCCTGTCTCAGCCGCTGCGAAGTTCTGTGTTTATATGTTAATAAAACGTTCTAAAAAATAAAATAAAAACATGGAGCGCTGGTCCAGCACACCAGAACACCATGAAATCTGCAGAGCCTCGCGCAGCCACGTTGAACCCGAGTTTAATTCGCTCGTGACAAATTCATTCATTTCCTCATTGTTTCAGTCATGGAGTCAGCGGAGGAGGAAGCGATCACTTGACTTTTGGCAAAAAAACAAAAGAAAAGTCCAGATCAGGGATGAAGAAGGGGAATTTAATACATTTGTGTCACATACAAAACAGTTTTGCATCGCTTTGCAATACTTTGAACGAGAACCTGCGCGCGGGGGCTGGGACAGGGGGGGTGCGGGTTAGGAGCGTGAGAAGCTCTGTTTTTATTGGCTGGTTAACGGCGGGTCACTGTGGCTTTTTAGAAATGCTTATTTACCACCTGGAGAAGCAAGGGGACTATAGTTTTTTTCAGAGATTACTTTGTCTAACATCAGTCTGTCAGGAGATAGTGACAGAGTGAAGAAATATGTTAAAAATATATTTTTAGAAAACTTACAGACTGCACTACAGAACTGCAGACTGCAGCTTTAACAGCAAAACGGATGAAAAACAATCTTCTCAAAATGAGCAAATAAACAAAATACAAACATTTGGCTGTAATCTTTTTATTTTCAGTTCATGGTACAAAGCACCAAAAATCTTTACTGATTTCTACCAGAAAGGAGAATTTTGAATAACAATTCATAAAACTTGGCTATAAAATAATCAAGAGGGAAGCCGGACATTTTTAAATGAATATACTGTAACGTGGTATCATCTAATACGGAGTTGATCAACTTTATCAAACCTTCTATGAATTTGTTGTAGCAACTGGCAGCTGGACCATTTTTCAGAACTTCTATCAGCCTTTTGTGCCGTTTATGGTCCAGAAGTCTTATCGACCTTTTTAAAAAGGACACTTATCGTATTTTTAGGACTATAAGGAGCATTAAGCAAAATAAAACGGATAAGTCAGACTTTAGTCAACTCATTCACAATAACCACATAAAAAATCGGTTGGAGGTCAGTGAGCACAACCAGAATTCTTACATAACGCTCACTGTTGATTTTTGAGAAAAATACAAGATTTTAAGTGCGCCTTGTTGTCCAAAAAATATGGTACTCTGTATTACGATTTTGTTGCTGAGAACAGATTAAAATGAATTTTCCAAACAGAAGAAAACAACAAACATAGACCCAACAAGTCAAATCATTTAAAAAAAAAAAAAAAAAAAGAG
>JBBPBX010046249.1:0-26661 GCA_038048925.1 Garcialebias charrua | reverse complement strand
ACACAATGGTGCTGGGGTCCAATCCAAGCAGAAGCCCTGCAAAACTTGAAAGACAGTTTAACCAGTGAGACTGTGATGTCATACTTTGATCCCAACAAAGACACTGAACTGGTCGTAGACGCAAGCCCTGTTGGTCTAGGAGCTATTCTTTATCAACTTGGAAAGGAGAGAGAAAGACACTATAGCATACGCCAGTCGTGCTCTAAGCGACGTTGAGAGACGCTACTCGCAGACAGAATGAGAAGCATTGGCAATAGTATGGAGCTGTGAACATTTCCACCTGTATCTATATGGACACCCTTTCATTTTGGTTACAGACCACAAAGCGCTGGAAGTAATATGGAACAACCCTCGTTCAAAACCACCTGCAAGAATCGAGCGATGGGGACTAAGGCTTCAACCATACAATCTTCGAGTAGTCTACAGGAAAGGAACGGATAACCCAGCCGACTACATGTCCAGGCATCCGATCCCCATACAGACTGGAAACCACACAAGAGCAACAAAGCTAGCTGAAGAGTATGTTAACTTCCTAGCACAACATGACACATCTAAAGCCATGACTTTAGAGCAGGGGTCCCCAAACTTTTTCCTGTGAGGGCCACATAACTTTTCCCTTCTCTGGTGGGGGGCCAGAGTTAGTTTGTAACAGGATAAAGTGTGATGATTGCAGGAGTGCCTAAATGTAAAAATGTATTGTTTTCCAGAAAGCACAATCAAATAACCCTCTCTGGGTTCTTCACAGATGTTGGAACAATAATAAATAGTTAATTAGTAGTGAATAACTTACTGGGAGCTGTTTCTCCGCGGTGTCCATCCAAA
Organism: Garcialebias charrua; assembly: GCA_038048925.1. NCBI lineage: Eukaryota > Metazoa > Chordata > Actinopteri > Cyprinodontiformes > Rivulidae > Garcialebias > Garcialebias charrua. Next base: position 25,839 of record JBBPBX010046249.1, on the reverse strand, counting down.
AGGCTGCGCGCATTAGCGTTAGCCCCTCCGCGTTAGCATGTTAGGCCACGCAAGCTATCATACTTGTCTTTGTGACGGGATTCATAGTGTCGCCATGGATTGTATTCTTTGAATACCGCCACCGCCTCTTTACAGATGAGACAGACAGCCTTTTCTTTGCATTGAACAAAAAAATAATCATTTGTCCACTGCAGCTTAAACGCGCTGCATTCTGAATCTATTTTTCTCTTACCTAATCTTTTCACCATTATTCAGTTCTGTCTTTGAGAGGGGCGGGTTTAGGATTTTTTTTTCTGAGGGTTGCCAGATAGGGGCACAGACCGCAAAAGGGTGGAACAGAATGTCACGTTTTGGATGTGTCAGAGTTTTTCCCCAAACGTTGACATAATAAATTAAATGTGGAACAATAGTTCAAAATAGTTCATAACTAAGGAACATTTTATTGCAAACGTCCAACTTTATTATCAAATACAAATACACATATGAAAAAAAATCTAAATGTTCACTGGTATTGTTCAGGGGCCGGACAAAATGTGGAGGAGGGCCGCATCCGGCCCACGGGCCGCAGTTTAGGGACCACTGGTGTATGATATCTTATCTCAGCCTTTAAAACCTGAACCCCACTCTCTGCTCTTTGAATTGAGAAAGCTCCTTGGATGAAGAGCGAAATGTCTTCTGTTTCAAATAAAGTCCAGTTGTTTCTGTATTGAACGTTTTTTGATTATATCATGTCCTGGATGACTGAGAATCTTCACCAGCATATTCCATTTTTAATGTTTTTGCCAATCAGCATCTTCAACTCAAACATTAACCATCTTTAGCAATGGAACTCAAATACATTTTCACTGAAAACAATAATTCTCTAGTTCACATCATACTATATCTATTCTAGGTTTCATGCAGATATTTGTCAATCTTTTTATACACTGAGTATTCCTGTAAAGGTGAGTGGAGGAGGCTAATGGAAGAACGTCAGCCCTAACCTCAACACATCTGATACTTCTATCTAAATGTTTTTATAAAAACAATTTTTCATAGTTTATTGTGATTGTGCAAAGGTTATGAAATAGTGTTAGGTAAAAAAAAATTTTTTTTTTTAAATGTAATAAATAAAAAGGATTTTTGGTGTACTGTCCAGTTAACATCTCTGTCAGATAAAAAGGACTGGAGGACAAAAACCAGAGACAGAATCAACAGCCCAAGAAAACACGTCTAGCAGTTCATTTTCATTCAAATCATCAACTTTAAAAAGTTGGAGGAAGTTCAAAGCTGACATTCTCTTCTGAGACCAAACTACCTCTTTAAAGTAAAACTTTAAACCAAATTAAACTCAATCACTTCTGATGCTTCAAATACATTCAACAATTTTTTAATTAGAAAATAGAACTTTCACAGTCAAATTACTGTACACTGACTTGAAATCACAAATGGACTAATTAGTAGGCTGTTAATCAGCTGGTATTGACCAGTTTTTAAAAACTTGACGACAACTGTACCTGTTTATACTGAATTAAGTACCAAGTTAGGAAAATGAAGATGCAGTAGCAGCTGCTACAACAAGCTGACTGTAGCCCACAATTAGTATTTTTAAGGCAGAAAGCTCTTCTACATAATATTTTAAGTGTAAAAATTATTCTAAAGGTTGTTAAATATGTTTAAGTTAAACAGTTAGTTATATTTTGTTAAAAGACAAATACAAAAAAGCGTGTTGTGTGATGGCATCAGCTGCCCTGTTTTCTAAAGATCGGCATCAGAAAACTCACATCGCTTGACCTCCACTTCAAATCACAATTGTCAAGCTCATAGAAGAAAAAGTCAACTTTCAATAATGTTTTTAAAAAATTAAGAGTGACTTAGTCTGCCCAATATGGAAGCCCATTTCCGTCACGAAAGAAAAAATAAAAGCCCAACAGGAAGTCATCATTTCAACTTTTAAAGTTATAATTTCAAGAATAAAAGTCAAAATTATGAGTTTTAATGTCATAATTATGACATTTATTCTCGCAATTATGACTTTAAACCTCAATTATGACTTCCTGTTGGGCTTTTATTTCATAGGGCTTCGATACTGAAGGCTATACAAAGTGGCGATGAAAAGATGTATACATTACATATCTTTATTTAAAAAGACTGATGTTTGAAGTCAGAGGGACATACAATGAATGAATGAATCCATGTGCTATGCAGGAAAACTACTGGTGTCTGACAGGAAGTTTCATCCCTGTAGAGTCATGGTGTCCAGCAAGGGACAAACTTCAAAATTTAATTAGAAAAGTCTAAATTATGACTTTAAAACTTGAAATTATGACTTATTCTCGTAATTATGACTTTAAAAGTCAAAATTATGACTTTGTATTGGGCTTTTATTTTTTCTTTCATGGCGGAAATGGGCTCCCATAGCCCAAAACCTAAAATACTGCTCTAATTGTAGCCAATTGTAAATTGTCTATAAGACTTTCTGCCAGTTTGAAACTCAATAAATCAGTCTGAAATCCTCTAAATTTAAATACTGAATATACCATTATTGTGTTTGCATGCACAAATACAGTACAGTGCAAATTGTTTTTATTTTATTACTAATAACGATTTAAGTCGGAGAGCAAACCTGACCGGTGTTAACTCCTTTCAGCCAGAATAAAATGAAGAATATCAATCCAAAGAAATAGTTCTGACTTCAAAGACCATTGAACGCAGCATCACTTCTGAACGAACAAAATACATGCATTCAGAAAGCCAAGCTGAGAAGTAATTATACCTGTCGAGTCTACTCTATACATCAGAGTATAAAATCTCCCCTTCAAGGTCCTCCCAGGTAACACATGGCTTTGGTCTGTGGGCAATCCTTGTTACATCCAGCTCAGGTTTACCGTAGTACCACTTTTTGAGCAGCTGGTTCACTTGGTCCTGCTTTGTTATCCCATGAAGTCTGTCCTCTTCTTCTTCCCACCCTTCTTTACTGTTGCAAATGAAAGGTGGATGCGGGAGACGAAGTATGGTATCTTCCCTCATGTCCTCGAAAAACTGCACCACACATTTTCTGGCGAAGTCGCGAGCGTGCAGGACGCAGGTTTCGTCAAAAAGCTTCTGCTCCACATCCAGGTAGTTGCTCCAGTAGCGCGTCTGCAGAGAGCTGGCATGGTCATCAAAGCAAGGCTTGATGAGGCGTCCCATTGCTCCCAGGATGATCAGGAACAGGAGGGTGGACCATCCTACTGCCTACAAAGGGCGAGGAAAGCAAACAACACAGAAGCATCAGACAATGAAAAACGTTCACATGTAATTGGAGGGTGTGTGAGAGAACAACCAACAAAGACTTGACCAGCAGACAAATGGCGGTTTTATCAGGAATGGCCCTGACTCTGGAGTCTCTGCTTAGCCTTTTTTTTATTAGTGTGAATTGAAAATGAATTCTATTGTGATTCTCCTATAATTGCCATTTAAATTTCTAATTGGTCATGACAGTCAGATGATGCTATGACTCCTCTCTCTTGTTCTACTTTTGTGTGCAGGCACATTGGTTTCCATAGTATGCTTTTAGGCCGAAATTTCAACTGTTCAGATACTTCTGCCAAAGCATGCTCATAAGCAGCATAGGGCAGTTACATAGTGTATTTCAATGCACACTTAAAGCTGCAGTATGCAGTTCTGTAGTGCAGTCTGTAAGTTTTCTAAAAATATATTTTTAACATATTTCTTCACTCTGTCACTATCTCCTGACAGACTGATGTTAGACAAAGTAATCTCTGAAAAAAACTATAGTCCCCTTGCTTCTCTAAAAGCATTTCTAAAAAGCCACAGTGACCCGCCGTTAACCAGCCAATAAAAACAGAGTTTTTAACCAGCCAATAAAAACAGAGCTTCTCACTTCTCACGCTCCTAACCCACGCCCCCGCCTGTCCCAGCCCGCAGCGGCCGCGCAGGTTCTCGTTCAAAGTATTGCAAAGCGATGCAAAACTGTTTTGTATGTGACACAAATGTATTAAATTCCCCTTCTTCATCCCTGATCTGGACTTTTCTTTTGTTTTTTTGCCAAAAGTCAAGTGATCGCTTCCTCCTCCACTGATTCATGACAGAAACATTGAGGAAATGAATGAATTTGTCACGAGCGAATTAAACTCATGTCCAACGTGGCTGCGCGAGGCTCAGCAGATTTCATGGTGTTCTGGTGTGCTGGACCAGCGCTCCCTGTTTTTATTTTTTAGAACGTTTTATTAATATATAAACACAGAACTTCGCAGCAGCTGACAGGACATGCAGTGGAGACTGAGCATTCGGAAGCAGAGCTGAATTTCACCGAGAGCAAGAGGGAGCAGAGCCATATATGGCTCTGAGGGGGAGGGGCCAGAAACGTGTCTCAGTTCAAAATTTTCCTAAGTTCCAGCGTGTTCCAGAAATTACATATAGCACCTTTAATTTTTTTTAAAAAATTTTAAGCTTTCTAAATCAGAGTTCTATTTCAGGTATATTGGTTAAGAAAGGATACTCCTGCTGCCAATTGGGTGCAGGGGGCCTCGATTAGATCCAGTTCCCCTTCTGCATTACTTTGCTCTCAGTTGCCTTTCAAACAGCCAAGTTCAACTTGTACTTCTAACCCAATTGTGATCTGGACAGTCAAGATATGGAATCAGTTCAGGAGGACATTTTACTCTACAGAGCTACTGTTTGTGGCGCCAGTGTCAAATAATCATGTGTTTACTCCCTCAGTAGACGAGACAGTGTAAGGATCTGTCTATTCTTTGTCTTGGGATCCTTTTTGTTTCTGCTCCCCCTCGTGTAATCAGCTCCTCCTTCTGCCACCTGCTCATCTTTCCCAGGTGTTTGTGTTTACCCCTCGTTAGTGCCTGTATATAAGTCTTCATCTGCTGTTACTCGTCAGCTGGTCATTGTCATTCCATGTCAAACCTAGCTTCCTGTGTCTTCCCTATGTGCTTCCTTCATGTACATTTTTGCTGCCTCGTCCACCTTTTTGTTTTAATTCAAATAAACATTTGTTTTTACCTCCTGAGTTCTCCGTGGTCTGCCTGCACTTGGGTATTGTGACAGACAGCTTTTGATGCCTGGGTCTTGAATGGAGTACATTCACTATACAATCTCTATGTTGATGATAAATTTGCCTCTTTTGAGCAGCTGGTGCCGAAGTTTAATATTCACAAGTCACAGTTCTTCAGCTATCAACAGTTTAAGCATTTTGTTAGGTCTAATGCTAATTGTTTTCCTGTACCTCTCTAAACATTTTGTGGTTAAGATTTTGGAGTGCAGGTCTGACACTAAGGTGGCCCTCAGCAAGATCTATACACTGCTCAGTTCATATCATGAGACTAACTTGGTCTCTCTGAAACTGAAATGGGAAATGGACTTGGAGAAATCCATGTCTGTCTCAGCCTGAAGAAAGATCAGAACATTTACTCATCCTTAATCTGTCTGAGACCTGCTGCAAATCTATTCAAGGTGGTGCACCATCAGCATTGGTCCAAAGACAAGCTGTCATAGATCAAAGCCGACCTGGATCCTGCATGTAACCGCTGTAAACAAACTCCAGTGACGCTCTTACACACATTCTGGACTTGTCCAAAGCTGTGGAGCTACTGGTAATCTATTTTTGATACTTTCTCTGGGATATGTGGAAAAACTGTGTATTTCATTGTTTGGGGTGGCCCCTGTATTTTATGTAGCTGGAAGGATCCACATCCTCCGGCATATGAACACTGGATAAGAGAAGTCATGTGTCATGTTTATCTGGAAAAGATTAAATACACTCTGAAAAGTTCTGTTGAGAGATTTTGGGACACTTGGCAGCCATTAACATCTTATGATGAAAGTATGTCAACGTCTGTCTAATGTGTTCGTGCTCGTGTGGCTGATCTGGTGTGGGAGGGGATTTTAGTGTAAGTTTTTATTTCTTTATGCGTGCGTGTGTGAAGTGTCATCATTTGAGATTGTTTTATTTGTTTTATTTATAATACAAGTGGCAGCACGGTGGCACAACTGGTAGAGCTGCTGCCTCTCAGCGAGCAGGTCCCCGGTTCAAATCCCGGTCCGGGGGCCTTTCTGGGTGGAGTTTGCATGTTCTCTCCGTGCATGCGTGGGTTTTCTCCGGGTGCTCCGGTTTCCTCCCACAGTCCAAAAACATGCATGTTAGGCTGATTGGTAACTCTAAATTGACCCTGGGTGTGAGTGAGACAGGTCCCTCTTGTAAATGAGTCCCCGTGGCTCAACGAGGCTAGCCTGTATAAATAAAGGTTGAATGAATGAAAAAAAGTACATTATTAATATAATTTTAATTAAGTTTTTCACCATGCTTTTAAACTAAAAGTTAAAAAAAGTTTATTGTATTTAATAATTTGACTTTTAGATAATATTCTTGAGTTAATGATTGCACCATTTCAAACATTAATATAGTAATTAGCAATAGTAATATTTTAATTTACTTACATAATTATTTAACTATTTATTTTTCAGACAGGATTCGACCATGGTTAGCATAGATAGAGCTGAGCTTTTAAGTTTTGCCGTCTTCAGTGTTTGGTCCCCACAGTCCTGGTTATGACTCTAAAGTGATTGAACTAATCACCCTGGTTACAGACACACATGTGCAGGCCTCACACACAAAACAACCACAACTGCTTCCTTTCTCAGTGAAGTAATAAATGAGAGGAATGAGGCCTTGCCTGCTAACCAGATAACCTGGGTTCCAATCACATCTCAGTCAAGTCAAACAAGAATAAATTGGAGAAATGATGTACTTCAAAATTTTGCTTTCAGAATGCTGATGGAGAAGTACAGAGAGGGTCAGAAAGAACTCTATTGCGTCTTTGTGGATTTAGAAAAAGCATGTGACAGAGTGCCAAGAGAGGCGGTGTGGTATTGTATGAGGAAATCTGGAGTGGCAGAGAAGTATGTTAGACTGGTACAGGACATGTATGAGGACAGCAGGACAGTGGTGAGATGTGCTGTGACAGATAGCTTCAAGGTGGAGGTGGGAGTGCATCAAGGATCGGCTCTGAGCCCCTTCTTGTTTGCTCTGGTGATGGACCGACTAACAGATGAGGTCAGGCAGGAATCCCCATGGACTATGATGTTTGCAGATGACATTGTGATATGTGGTGAGAACAGGGAACAGGTGGAAGAGAACTTGGAGAGGTGGAGGTATGCACTTGAAAGAAGAGGAATGAAAGTCAGCCGTAGTAAGACAGAGTACATGTGTGTGAATGAGAGGGAGGCCAGTGGAACAGTGAGGCTACAAGGATCAGAGGTCACAAAGGTGCAGGACTTCAAGTACTTGGGGTCCACTGTCCAGGAAAATGGGGAATGTGGTAAAGAGGTGAAGAAGAGAGTCCAGGCAGGATGGAGTGGATGGAGAAAAGTTTCAGGAGTGATTTGTGACAAAAAGGTGTCAGCAAAGGTCAAAGGAAAAGTTTACAAGACAGTGGTTTTCTACCTAAAGTTTCTACTTTAAGTTTCCACTTTAAGTTTCTACTTTAAGTGGGCTAATAATTGATTGATTCCTTGATAATCATCAGTGAGACAAAAGTCATAATTTAAATTAAAATTAATTCAGTTTATTTATATAGCGCCAAGTCACAACAGAAGTTATCTCAGGACACTGAACAGAAACATTATATAAAATAAATAAGAACAAAAACATTCCTTCAAAATAATGATTTAACATTATTTATCTGAGGAGCAGACTGCTTCGAAGTTAACTCCATCACAGAACTCTCATCTAAAAGGTGAAGTTTTGGGAAACGTACGTGTGTCAATACAATGCCTAGATGGTAAGACAATAGCAATTATCAGGTGCAGCTGGTCCATAAGGGCAGGTTTGGTGGAGTAGTACCTAATAAATAAATAAATAAATAAATTTGCTTCACAAAATATTTCTTCCTAATAAATAATGCAAATTACTCAAGCAGTTAGCTTGATGTGGACTTTTCATGCAGAGAAGCAACTGTTTCCGCTCATCAATCTGTGAAGGGTTGAAGGTCTGAAACACATGGAGTTCCTCATTAAACAGAGAGATTGTTCACAAGAGAAAAACATTCAAGGCAGTTGTCAATCTTCCATTGAGTGGCAGTTCCAGGAAACTCAACCCAAGGTCAGACTGTGTAATGCATAGAGAAATGAAAAAACCGAAGAGCTCCATCTATGACTCTACTGTCGTAGCAGGTTGAAGGTTGAAGTTCATGAAACAGACTGAATGAGACTGTTTCCCAGGGTTGCAGGAGAAAGCCGTTTCTCACAACAACAAAAAACCTGTCAGCACAGCCAAGGTTTATAAAATGTATCTGAACAAACCACAGGAATTTTGAAGCAATTTTCTTCAAGCAGATGAGACTAAAGAAGAGAAGTCTGGTCACAATGCACAACAGCACATTCAGAGAAAACCAAGTAGCATATTCACAAAAACACATCACACCACCTGTCAAACATGGCGGCAGCTGGCTGATGATTTGGGCTCGTTTTGCAGACACAGGTCCTGTGTATTCCGTCACTGAATCCACCATGAATTCCTCTGTTTCAATGAAGCAAAGCTAAGAAAAAAGTGATCTGTTCGCAACTATTCAAGCAAATGATAAGGTCATATAGAAGACACCTACTTCATGGTATTGTTGCTAAAAGTGGTTCAACATGCCATTAAAACATAGGATGGGATGAAGTTAGACTTTTATTGGATCATGCAACAGAATAACAATCCCAAAGAAATATAGAGTAAAAGTTATTGTTGTTAATAGTGGCGCTGCAAGCTATCGAAAAATTAACATACTGCTTTTGTGTGTACAGTATTTGTCAATGTGTAATACGCACCTTTTTACATGAATTAGCCTGCCCTGCGACTTATACACCAAAGCAACTAATGTAATTTTTTTCCTCATACTGTACTGTATTTATAACCCAATTTTTGGCTGAGATCTGACAATTTCATTCATTCTGACATGGAAAATATTGAACACTAACATTTTCAGCCACTAGAGAGCCCTTGAGCAATATGGCAAGCCAAATGTCTCATTAATAGGTAAAAGTGGCTATTAAAGAGACACTTGGCTTGCCATACCAAGCCACCTTTTTCTCACTGGAACTCCTGGAGAAAACGTCAAATCACCTGCATGTCACTGCGCTACCCAGGTGAAATGCAGCTGATTTGACCATCAAAGTGAATTTATTAAGGAAAAGTTCAACTGAGACACACATTAGCTATAATGTCTAGCAAACAAATACCGTATTCGTCGGTGTATAATACGCACCTGTGTATAATACGCTTTGTCCAATTATTGCCAATAAACCAGAAAAAAACGTACATAATACTCTTCGGTGTTTAATACGCATCTATTATGCGTCACCGCTACGCGACGCGTCAGCGCCTCGTTTGCCCTGCTTAAAATGGCTGCCACAGAAGCGGGCGAGCACCGAAGGAATTTACAACAAAACACGGTAAAAACTATTATTTCTTTGCGAGAAAAAATATATTTCTTAGCTGACTTTATAGCAAACGGTCTCCTGAGCTTAACTAAATGTGAAATCAGCTGGTCTGAGCTGGATTTAAAAAAATAGTTTGCCGATTTGCAAACAGGCGGTTCGGACGCTTTCTTTCTTTAAATTTAGCTAAATAAAGGCTAAATAAAGGAGGAGACCCAGAGGAAGACCCAGGACACGCTGGAGGGACTATGTCTCTCGGCTGGCCTGGGAACGCCTTGGGATTCCCCCAGAGGAGCTGCTCCAAGTGGCTGGGGAGAGGGAAGTCTGGGCCTCCCTACTTAGGCTGCTACCCCCGCGACCCGACCCCGGATAAGCGGACGAAAATGGATGGATGGATGGATAAATAAAGGCTTAAAAAATATATTTCTTAGCTGACTTTATAGCAGACGGGCTCTTGAGCTTAACCAAATGTGAATCAGCTGGATTTAAAAATCTGCGGTGTGGTTTATGAGTGACGGTATCTTGCTGACAAAAACAGCGAACATCACAGCTAAATGCAGCTACATCCAGAGCAGGGGCGGGCAGCGACAGAGTCAGTCCGACCAGAGGAGGCTTTTTTCTGACACATGAGCTAGAAACGGTCTGGAAGTGGCCCTCCTCTTCCTCTTCGCTCTCTGAGTCCTCTGCTGCTGCCCATAGCGCCCGTAGCGGCCAAAACTGGTACTGTACCATTTTTGCCCAAAATGAAAAACGGCGAATCAGAGCGAAAAATGAGTCTATAAATATGGGAAAAAATCCATAGATAATATGCTTCGGTGTTTAATACGTAGGACATTCAAATGAGCCAAACAAACTGCGTATTATACACAGACGAATACGGTAATTGTTTTTAAGTATTAATCTTGTTAAAGTCCTCCCGTGCATGCTCCCATGGCCGCCATTTGGAAGCCCTATCAATTTTTGGCAATACACCGGCCCACATTTCCAGGTTGTCAGCGGTGACGCGTAATAGATGCAACGTATACGGTGAAGCAACATACTTTATTTATGGTTTTTCCCACTTTATTAGACATATTTGGACTGATGTGACGTGTATGGTGTTAAGTACGGTAGCTTTTGGCTTTGTAAAAAGAAAGGAAATCTTGTTATGTGTGATCGTGTGTGATGTGTGCTGTTGCTTTTCAAGACTGAAGTTACCTTACATTTGTCTTACTCAGTGTGAGTGTATAAGACATCTTACCTGTGAATAACAGCGAACGTAGCGAGAAACTGCTTTACGGAAAGAGCTGTTCCTGAAAATGACATCCTCCTTGCAGGGCACTTTGGCCATGATTTTAATCATATCCAGACCCGTGTTATTGGGCGCACCTAGGAAAACCACATTTTGTTATAAATAACAGATTAAAACGAAAGTTACAAATGTAACTACGGTTCTATGAATCCCGGATGACCGCCAGAGGGCGGTGCTCAAAGCACTCAATTTTCCCTTTGCGCAAGCGCTGGTCGAGTAATTATGTCAACGACATCACACAGGTGTGACCGGATAAGCAATCAAGAGGCTACATAGCCTAGCGTTATCCGTTAATTCAGTCCTACAGAATCTTCTCGCGTAAAGCAAGGATTCTGAGTGACAGAGAAGCGCTGGCGGTCATCCGGGATTCATAGAACCGTAGTTACATTTGTAACTTTCATTCTATTTCATCCCTCCTGACCGCCAGAGGGCGGTGCTGAAAGCATTGAATGACTAGTATCAATGAAGTCACAAGGAATCCTGAGCACATACCTCACTGAGGAAGCCCAGAGGACCCTTGCAGAAGAACCTGGCCCAGGGGATGAAGGGTGACCACGTTAACCCTGTAGAATCTGGTGAACATGCTTGGGGAAGCCCATGATGCAGCAGCACATATTGCTTCCAATGAGACCCCTCTCGGGGCAGCCCAGGAAGTAGAAACGCTCCTGGTAGAGTGTGCCTTCACGTTGACTGGCAGGGGATGGTGTCCTACTGCGTAGGCGTGGCAGATGACGTCCAGGATCCAGTGGGAGAGGTGCTGCTTGGAAAGAGGGTAGCCCAGTCTAGGGCCCCCGTAACACACAAACAGCTGGTCCGAGTGCCGTATAGCAGCAGTAGCTGCAACGTACTTCTTCAGTGCCTTCACTGGGCATAGCAATCCAGACCCCTCTCCAGGCGTACGTTGAAAACGTGCCAGCCTTAAAGGTTGGTTACGGTGAGAGTGGGATAAGACCTTTGGTACAAAGGCAATGTTTGGCCACAAGGTAACGCCAGAGCCCTCAGGGCCCCACCTGAGACATGAGGGTCTGGCTGAAAAGGCGTGCAACTCACCAACCCTCTTTGCTGAGGCAATAGCTTACCTGCAGTGTTCCGTCAGTGAGGACTGAACTTGGAAAAAGGGCCTTCTCCTACTCTGCTCCTGCTTCATGGAATATCTTACAAAAAGATCTGAAGCTCTCGACCTTGACTTCTCTAAATGGTTTTCAGAATCTGTTGGAATCCTGGCAAAAACCAATGCAGATTTGTTCCTGTCTTTGATTTTATACGTCTACCTTATAATGTTTTGCTAGTTTTTTGATACTTTGTTAAAAAAAAAATAGAAAAAAAATACATATATATTTTGTTTTTTTCTCTCTTTTTGTTTTCTATTGTTTATTGTTTGTTTGTTTATTGTTTAATGAAATTCTATCACTGCTGTTCATTGTTCTTTAGTTTTAGCAGGTCGCTTTCGTAAATGAGCCCATGAGGTTCAAAAGATTTACCTGACTAAATAAAGGTTGAATGAAAAAAAAAAAATAGCCAACAGAAAGGCTGTCTTGAATGAAAGCCACTTCAGGTCTACTTACGTCAAGGGCTCGAAAAGAGGGTGGCACAGAGCTTCGAGAACCAAGGGCAGGTCCCAATTTGGTGCTTGAGTAAATTTTGGCAGGTGCAACCTACGGGCACCACATAGAAAGAGAGAGACCAGATTATGACTGCCCATCGTACGGTCATTGATGCCGGCGTGATTAGCCGATATCGCTACTACATAGACCTTAAGCATCGAAGGAGAGCGACCCTTACCAAGGAGAGACTGGAGAAACTACAGAATGGTGGGTACGTCACAGGAAACTGGATCTTCATTGTGATCAGTACACCATTGTGAAAACAGACGCCACCTGTTTTCGTATTGCTGACGAGTAGAAGGCGCCCTGGCGCCCAAGATGGTGCGTCCGACAGGGCTCGAAACTCCAGTCAGCTGTTGTCCTGTTCCTGCAGCGGCCACACCCACAGCTGAAGACGTTGAGGATTGGGGTGCCATAGCAACCCCCCCAGCTGAGACAGCAAGTCCCTCCTGGTCGGAAGACGCCACTGAACGTCCTGACATAAACTCCACAGCAATGGGAACCATGGTTGTGCTGGCCAATATGGGGCCACCAATAGCAGTCTATGACCCTCCGCTAGGACTCTGTGAAAGGTTGGCCAAATCAGAGAAAGGTGTGGAAAGGCATATAGAAGGACCCTTGGCCAAGGGTGAGCCAGCGCGTCCCGGTCCAGCACACCAGACGCCCCCGTATGGGAGTACCATAGGGGACACTGGGTTGACTCCTCTGCTGCAAACAGGTCCACCTCCGCTTGACCAAAACGGTCCCAGATCATCCGCACTACGTCGCTGTGGAGGGACCACTCTCCCGGAACAGACCGTTGGCGGGAGAGAAAATCTGCAACCTGATTGTGTCGCCCTGGTAGGTATGTTGCCCGTAGGGTGGACAGACGAGTGGAGGCCCATTCCAAGAGCACCCTAGACACACTGAGAAGCTGTGCTGACCTGGTGCCCCCTTGGTGGTTGATGTGATAGACAACAGAGATGTTGTCTGACCGAACGAGGACATGCCTCCCTTCCAGGCGGGGTAGTAAGTTCTTGAGCGCCAAATGTACTGCACGCAGCTCTAGCATGTTTATATGCCTGGAGCAGTTCCTTTGGCCCCAGCGGCTCTGAACCGCTCTGTGTTGCCATACAGCACCCCATCCAGTGGAGCTGGCATCTGTCGTGAACACTTTTCTGTGATACACGACCACCCCATGGGGACACTCCTAGATAAATAAGCTTCGTCCATCCATGGAGTCAGGGCATGAAGACATGGCCATGTCACCGCAAGTGTGCGATGCCTGTACAGCCTGGCGTCTAGGCGAAAGCTGTTGAACCAACTCTGCAAGGGGTGAAGAGACAGCAGGCTTAAGGATACCAACTGAGTGACTGAGGTCAGTTTTCCTAATAGTCATAAGAAGGCAACGTAGGAAAGCTGCCTGCCCAGCTGGAACTGACTGACCAACTGGAGTATGTCGCCCACCCTTTGAACGGATGGGCGAGCAGTCATGGAGGGTGAGTCCAGAACCACTCCAAGAAAGGTGCGTCTGCGAAGGCAGCAAACAGATTTTCTCTAAATTGACCTTGAGGCCCAACTGGGACACGTGAGCAAGCAAGCGATTTGTGTCACGAATGGCACAGGCCCTAGACAGGGCGCAGAGAAACCAATCGTCTAGGTATGGCAGAACCTTCATGCCGTAGGCCTGCAGGGGAGAGAGGGCTATCCTCATACACCAAGTGAACACCCTCGGGGAAAGAGAGAGCCCGAATGGGAGTACCCGGAACTGCCAGTGGCGACCCCGATAAGCAAACCTGAGAAAGCGGCGATGTGGCGGAAGTGGCGTAGTGGTAATGGCAGTCGTCCCCCGATCGGAAGGTTGGAGGTTCGAATCCCGGTTCCCCACACCATGTGTCATTGTGTCCCTGGGCAAAACACTTAACCCCAAGTTGCTCCCGGTAGGACTGGAAGGCGCCTTGCATGGCAGTCTACCGCTACTGGTGCATGAATGTGTGTATGAATGGGTGGATGGTTGGTATTGTAAAGCACTTTGGTGTCTCTCATATGGGGCTGGAAAGCGCTATATAAATAAGCTCCATTTACCATTTACCATGTTCCGCCGCAATAGGTACATGAAAATAAGCATCCGTCAGGTCTATAGACGTGAACCATTCCTCCTCTGTGACCGCTTGAAGGACCTCTACTGTCGTGAGCATGTGGAAGGGCATAACCTTTAAATATTGGTTGAGTCCCCTCAGATCCAAAATGGGACGAAAGCCGCCCGTCTTCTTCTGCACAAGGAAGTAAGTTGAATAAAAGCCTCTGGGTTGTCGCAGAGGGTTCACCGCCTCGATCGCACCCTTGGCCAGGAGGATGGAAAGCTCCTGGTCTAGTGCTCGGGCTTTCACTGGGTCTGTGATTAGAGTCATCTTGACCCGGTGTGAGATGTGAGGCCGCCATCGGAATTGTAGCCGGTAACCATGGGTCAGAGTGGCAACCACCCATGCGTCCCCGGTGTGAGCAGCCCAGTATCTGAGCTTCTGGTGGGAGAAATATCCGACGGTCGGCCTGGTGGCATCACCGTCTCCCTCCACGCCTCGGATGCCGAGGCGGTGAAGGAGGCATCGCCATGCTAAGGGTCGAAAGTTGCTGCCTCGTCTGTCATGCCTGGATGGTCCGTCCGAGCGTATCCAAGGCAGCCGAACAGAACAACTCCCCTGGCACCACCAGAATATCACGGAAGGATCTACGACATAGCTCGGCCAACGTTGACTGTGCCAACCAGACCTGTCGGCGGGCTTGGACCAAGAAGGACATCACGCGCCCCAATTCCCTCATCATCAGCGCAAACCCTTGAAGCGCTGCATCACTAAAGCCCATTGCCGCTGTTGCACCACTGGTGCTCTGAAGGGACGCGGAGAGGGCAAACAAGAGGTGTGCCAAGGAATTGCCGAGGCGACCAGCACGTGCTCCGGCATTATAGGCTCTGCAGAGCAACTCGTCCGTGATGCGACACTGAGGTTGTGGGCACCGAACATCACTGCGCAGGGCCGCCTCTAGTGATACAATGAGCGAGGCAACAGTAGGTTCAATCGACGGCATGCGATCCAGGCCTGCCTTAGCTGGCTCGTGCATGGCCGCAAAAACTTGGGCAACAGCAGAGAGGTGCACCTGGGACTTTGGGTCACGCCAGCAGTCATGCAACTCCTTTAAAGCTGCTATATGTAACTTTTCTAACAATAAATTTTTAACATATTTCTTCACTCTGTCACTAGATTGATGTTAGAGAAGTAATCTCTGAAAAAAACTAAAAAAAAATATTGTCCCCTTGCTTCTCCAGGTGGTAAATAAGCATTTCTAAAAAGAAAAAGTGACCCGCCATTTTCCAGCCAATAAAAACAAAGTTTGTAACCAGCCAATAAAAACCGAGCTTGAATTTGAATCAGCCAATAAAAACAGAGCTTGAATTTGAATTTTAACAGACCACAAGGGGGCAGAGCCATATATGGCTCTGAGGGGGAGGGATCAGAATGCTTTGCTTGTTGAAATTTTTTCTAAGTGCTGATGTTCTACAGAAACTGCAGACTGAACCTTTAAGTACTCCTCTGATGGAGGGATGGAAAAAGAAGGAGGGGCCTGTCCGCGCCTGAAGAAGGCACTTCCCGGGGTGGACCCCTCTGGCTGTGGGATGTCCAGCTGCAGTTGAGCCAGGGCTAAACGCATGACGTCCTGCATAGAGCCGTCACCTGACTCACTACCTGCGCTCCCAGATGAAGAAAAAGAACCAGTCACAGAGATCGAATGTTTCTCCTCATCACCTAAAAAATGAGAAGCAGAGGCAGCCAAGGATAAGACATCTTCCTCCGCAGTCAGCTCAGGCATGGGTGGGGAGGGGAGTCCAGTCACTGCCACTGGCTCAGCCCCCAGTTGGCGTGCCTGCAAAAGGGACTTAATTTCCGCTAATTCAGCGGACAGCCGCTCCACTCTTGTGGAAAGACCCCGATCAGACTTGGGATTGCCTCTTTCTAGGAGGGGCCACAGGGACTACAGCCTCAGTCCGGAGCTTCGAGCGCCTGGGTAGAGCCTCCTGCCCAGACGGCGGGAGGTCACTGCTGAGCTCGGGGCAGAGCTGGGCCAGCCGAGCCACTCTTACAGAATGAGGCGTGAAGTTGCAGTTCATGCAGGGGTTCTCCGACAGGGCCTCTACCAGATGGTCATGTCCAAGGCAGACAGGACACAGGTTGTGACCGTCATCCGCCTGGAGCACAGCCCCACAGTCTGTACAGCAGTGAGAGCCATCCATACTCCTTACTGTGGCAGTGTACTCAAGTGTAGGGGAAGGAGGCCAAAATTGGGAGAGGGAACGCAGACGCTAGCCTTCACCAATAGAGAACAAGGCTGGTGAAAAATGAATTGGGAGAGGGTGCGTGGATCCTAGCCTTCACCAATAAAAGCGAAGTGGAAGAGGGTACGTGGTAGCTAGCCTTCACCAACAGAAGCGAATTGGGAGAAGGAGCATAAACGCTGGCCTTCACCAACAGAAGCTCAGACCAACCGAGTATGAGGTTGACAAAATGAATCGGGCAAAAATAATGAATTGGGAGAGGGTACGCGGACACTAGCCTTCACCAATAAAAGCAAAGTGGGAAAGGGTGCACGGACATTAGCCTTCACCAACAGAAGCGAATTGGGAGAGGGAAGGTAAACACTAGCCTTCACCAACAGAAGCTCAGCCCAACTGAGTATGAGGTTGGCAAAATGAATCGGGCAAAAGTAATGAATTGGGAGAGGGAGCGCGGACGCTAGCCTTCACCAATGGAAATGAATCGGGAGAGGGTGCGCGAACGCTAGCCATCACCAATAAAAAACAAGGTCAAAATCCAGAGAGCCTAGCACCTCTAGCTCAAACCAACTGTTTATGAGGTTAGCGAAAAGTGAATTGGGAGCGGGTGCGCTAACGTTAGCCTTCACCAATAACAAACAAGGCAGAGAAAATCAAGGAAACTAGCACCGCTAGCTCAGAACCATTTACAAGGTTGGCGACGAGTGAATTAGGAGGGGGTGCGCTAATGCTAGCCTTCACCAACAAAAAACAAGGCCAAACTCAAAGAGACTAGCACCGCTAGCTCAACCTAACCGAATAGTTTAAGGAAGGTGCGTGAACGCTCGCCTTCTCAAAGTAAACAAAACCAGAACACAGCTGGCTACACAATAAATTAGAGTAATACAGTACTTACCCACGTGTCTACCTCACATGGAAATTGCCTCCTAAAGCAGACAGAGCCACAACAATAGCAACAAAACCGCAGTCAAGGCAAAATAAAGACCACACGGTAACCTCCTCCAAGGCGGACGGAGCCGCGAATAAGTAAAAGTTACTCACCAGTGTTGAACCACATCAGCAACACTGGTTTNAGCAGGTCTTCACCAGACTCATATATTATTTAAATTATTTAACAGAATGTTATGTCACAATGCCACACACCACAAAATTAAGTGACTTCATAATTAACTTGAACTGTGGTTTGCAGCAAAGTTCAACAGCTGTGTCTGTTTTCCTTCTCTTCTCTGCACCACCCTTACTTTTCCTCCCTTCCATGATCTTTTCACTGACCGCACGTAGTGTCACCTTCGCGCACCTAACTGAAACGAAAGTGAAAGTGGAAAAGTGCACGGTGCCCCCAGCAGCTGCTGTGGTGATTAAACTGAGGACATGTGAATAAATGAAGGGTGGGGCGGCACAGGAGCAGTGCAGTAGTGGTGTTCTGTGTTATGTTGTTAAAAACAAAAGTTGTAAAAGATTAAAAATAAATAAAAAATAATTGAGGCGCAGTGTCTCTCCTTCTTCTTCTGCTTTGCCGCCCCCTGCTGGACTGCGCCCAGGGCAACAGACCGTATTGCCCATAGGGAGGACCGCCTCTGCCAAACATAAAAAAAAGTTTTAATCTCATCGAAGACCGTCGGAGGTGCAGTTAAAACAACAACTGAACCCGGAAAACAAGCCAGAGACCCCTCCCTCTGCTACCCCCTAGTGTACGTCATCAGACGGTGTTCAGTGGATCAGTGGGACCGTGACCAGCGGCAAAAAGGGGACGGCAGGCGCGTTTCGAGTTGTGCAGTGGGTAGGAGGCATAAGCCTGTTATACTGAGCCTACAAACCTTTTTTCATTTGTTATACTCTTTCAGATATACATGCTATCCATTCATAGGCCGATATCTTTAAAGTAAAATAAAAATGTATGTGCATTTCTGCATTGTTACAGGGTTGTAAAGATTGATTAAGATTGATTGACTTGCAGTCATTTATGAAGGCACATCATTCTACACCTACAGTGTATTGTAGGTCAAACAAACCATACCAGAAGAATTATCCATTTCAAATTTATTTTTATAACACAAGGAAATGTTTTCAAACCTCTTCTTAAAATTTAAATTCAGTCTTGTGTCTGCTGACTGAAATGTGTGTCTCTTATGTCTTGACAGATTTTGCACAGTACAGGACTGGAGTTTCAGCACCAAGTTCAGGAAGCTAAAGACCTGGATCAGCTTATCAAGATCCACTACAGATATTTGGCAACTATCCATGACCGCTGCCTGTTGAGGGAAAAGGTAAACAAGCTGAGTTGAGGTGAAAGGATGAGTGTCTACAAGGGCAAAATTAAAACCAGTAAAAATATATATTTTTCATTCATTCAACCTTTATTTAGATAGGTTAATCCCATTGAGCTTCGAGGACTCATTTACAAGAGAGACCTGATTTCAACAAAGAGTGACGACAACTGGACAGCAACGACAATAGACAATCATAAAAAGAGGCATACATACTACATATATATATATATATATATATACACACACACACACACATTATTTTTATTTTTTCTTCTTCTTTCAGTTTCTCCCTTCGTTGGGTCGCCACAGCGAACTAGTCGCACAAAGACTTGGCAATTGTTTTTTTTTACGCCGGATGCCCTTCCTGACACAACCACAGACCACCGAGCTACCACAGCCCTCTGTGTGGAGTAGAGAGCTGATATCTAGGGTTCCCAGGGGAGCAGATGGTGTGGGTTAAGGGCCTTGCTCAAGGGCCCAGAGTGGGGCAGATGAGGGTGGAGACAAGTGTGACCCACATTTTTGATGTTGTCTGTACCGGGGCTTGAACCGGCGATCTTCCGATCACAAGCTCACTTTCTTCACCTCTGCGCCACCACTTCCACTTGTATATGGAATGTATGTATTTTCTTCTTCCGGCACTCGGCAAGGCAGGTCGCATATCTTTCTGCTCTTCCCTCCCTAAGTTTTTCCTACTCCCTGCTTGCTTTTCGTCTCGTCTGTGACCCTTCAGCGCTCACTCGAACCAATATGGAATTAATCAATTGGGCTGTTTCTTCAATGGATAAGATTTTTTCCACGAAGCGGACCGTGCCAGGAGAAGCTGTCTGTCCCTCCGACACACACGCGGCTGGATACGTGCTGGACTCGTGGGGTCAGTGGCAGCCCATGTGTCTGACCGTCTTAAGTGTCGAAGACGTGGAGGATTTGTGGATTATTGGATTATTGGTAGCAACTGCTCTGTTTTTTGGCGTAACCGGAGTTGTTTGTTATCGGAAGCTGAGGGAGGCTTCGGCGGCTATCAGAGCGCTGTCGGCACTGCCTGATCAGCAAAATTCTCTGAACCGGGCCGTGAGCTCCTCATCCCAGCTGCTGTATGAGCTCAATCGCACGATTGGTGCAGTGGTGGACCACCGTGCACCTGCTGTCCGTTTTGGGACTTGTTTGCAGCCACCCCGGATCGATCAAGGGACAGGTGGAAGTTCATGAAGCGGGGCAGAGCAGAACCACATATTTGGATTTCTTTCGGCCATGAAACAGCACCCACAGACTTGGAGGCGGCAGTGGAAAAGAACACTGTGGTCTATTTGGATAACAAACAAGAACATTATCTGGCTTCTGCACATGTCCTTGAAAAGCGGGCTGTGGGAATCCATTCTCCCAGAGTGAGGAGCTGAAGAGCCCCCCCCCTCCCCCTCCCCAGAGATTTCTGTGAAGCTTCAGATAACACCCAGCTGCACATCTGCTGAACTTTGTGCTTGTCTGAAATTAATCATAGACCCAATCTCCTTGCCTGCCGTATTTCCTTTGTTATTGTAACTAAATGTGCTCTGATATGGTTTTTACTGAATCACGCGGTGTCTTGAAGACAAAATGTGATTCATCTTTTTTTAATATCAATGCTGTGAATCCCAGTGTTTCTGCTTGTTTTTCCTGCTTTTGACCTTCATCTGGGGACAGATTGGGCCTGGCCGCGCTAAGAGCATATCGTGTGTTGAATAAACATGTCGTGTGTTGATAAAACATATCGTGTGTTGATAAAACATGTTGTGTGCTTTGTTTTGCTGCAGCTTTTGCACTCATTCTCTCTTCTGGATGCTTGCAACTACATACTTACGTTGTAATTGGTGAAAATTGATGCAATGTTAATAAACCTTCTTGATTCTTGATTCTTGATATACAGTATATATATATTTATATAAATACATATATATATACAGGTGCCCCCCTAGTTACGAACGAGTTAGGGAGATAAGAACTGTTCGCAGCTCGATTCTGCCGTAGCTAGGGGGTGAAAATAGCGTCCAGTTCGTAGGTCCTTATTCCGTTCGTAGGTCGTGGAAATACCGCTAACGGAGCGCGCACACACATTTAAGCATGTACAGTAGTGTACTGTAATGTTAAACATTGCTATTCACATTTACAGAATAAATAAAAATATATTTTCTTACTTTGAGATGGTCAAAGCCGACATCTTAGGTTGCCATGCGTTGCCATGATTGTTGTCGGGCCGAGCAGCGCGGCAGCCGGCGAGTGAACCACCGCAGTTGCTCAAGGCCTGTGTTAGCTAGCTGGCTAGCTTCTGCTAGCCAGGCCATGGGCTGGTGTTGGAGCGGCGGTGCGGCGCGATCGGCGATCAATCTGCAGCTGCTGCTCCAGCCTGAGACGTCCACAGAGCTCACAGAGCGATTCCAGCTAGTAATTAATCCATATGATGCGATCCTGGTCACCAGTCTTCAAAGGCCGGCTCCCGGCAGCTAACCTAAAATGGCGTCCGGTGTTCTACATTAATTTGTGACCGGAGACCCCCGTGACTGAACCTAAAATGGCGTCCGGTGTTCTACATTAATTTGTGACCGTGTAAACTGAAGACCTACTTCCTGCTGCCCAAGATTGCTCAAAAATGATCAGAAATGATCATTTTTATCATAATTATTATTTATAAAGCCTTTAAAACAACCACAGCTGCAACAAAGTGATGTACACATGAAATTAAGAACATTTAAACACAAAAAAAAATATATATATATATATTTTTTTTTTTTTATGCTGGTGAAGATTCTCAGTCATCCAGGACATGATAAATCAAAAAGGCGTTCAATTCAGGATCAACTGGACTTTATTTGTAACAGAAAACGTTTCGACTTCTGTCCAGAAGTCTTTTTCAATTCTGAATGGAAGCTGTGAGAACGAGAAGTTTTATACAGGCTTACAAGTCAATAACACATACATGTAAATTGACAGATCACACCTTAACAGTAGGGAGTCCCTTGAAGTCTCTGACAGAAAACACAACTAATCACAGCTGAGGTAACACATACATGTAAATTGACAGAACACACCTTAACAGTAGGGAGTTCCCTTGAAGTCTCTGACAGAAAACACAACAACTGTATGTAAATTGACAAACAACACCTCACAGCCCAACAACAGAGGCTTCTCAACAAACTTTGTTAGTCTAATTCACAGACAAGACACCTCTGCTCCCATCCGGTGTAAGACGTTTGTGAATCAGCCCCAAAACTGAGTTGTAAGTTTTGGAAAGTTGAAATCTCAGACCTCCTCCTCTGTTAAGAGAAGGTTTTTCTCTCTTAACATACAAAGCTTCCTTAACACCCCTCTCAAACCATCTGTGTTCTCGGTCCAAAATTTGCACATTTTCATCCTCAAATGAGTGTCCCTTGTCCGTGAGGTGAAGGTGAACAGCTGAGTTTTGTCCAGAGGTGTTGGCTCTCCTGTGTTGGGACATTCGTTTGTGAAGAGGCTGCTTCGTTTCTCCAATGTAACGGTCTGAGCAGACCTCGCTGCACTGGACTGCATACACCACACCACTCTGTTTGTGTGTGGGGGTTCTGTCCTTCGGGTGGACCAGCCTCTGTCTGAGAGTTCTGCTGGGTTTGAAATGTACTGGGATGTTGTGTTTGTTGAAAATCCTTCTGAAATTCTCTGAGACTCCAGCAACATAACCCTACCCGAACCGGAAACCCTGGTTAAATAAAGAAGTTCACGCCTTGCTAGCAGCCAGAGACACTGCATTCAAGTCAGGAGATAAAGAGGAGCTGAGAAAGAGCAGGAATGAACTGAAGGATGGCATTAAGAAGGCCAAGGCCACGTATGCACAGAGGATTGAGGGACAGTTCACCTCACAAGACCCACGGAGCATGTGGAAGGGTATTAAATGCATAACAGACTACAAAGGCAAAAACAAACAATGCCCCAGGGACCCATCTCTGCCTGATGCCCTCAATAAGTTTTATGCACGTTTTGATGATCCAAACAGACCAGCTAGCACCAGACTCACCTCATCACCAGATGAAGAGCATCTCAGGGTGTCCGCAGCAGAAGTGAGAGGCAGTCTCAGAAAGATTAATCCTCATAAAGCAACCGGACCAGACAACATCCCAGGGAAAGTTCTGAAGGAATGTGCGGACCAGCTCTGTGAGGTGCTGGCTGACATCTTCACCACCTCACTTGCACTGGAGTCAGTTCCCACCTGCCTGAAGACCGCGACCATCATCCCAGTCCCAAAGAGCTCCACAGTGACTGGTCTGAATGACTATAGACCGGTGGCCCTCACCCCGATAGTCGCTAAATGTTTTGAGAAACTGGTCATGTCCCACATCAAGGCAACCGTCAACATCAATGAGGACCCTCATCAATACGCATACCGTGAGAACCGATCAACAGAGGACGCCATTTCTTCCGTGGTCCACACTGCTCTCACCCACCTGGATCAGAAGGACTCATACGTGCGTCTGCTCTTTGTGGACTTCACATCTGCCTTCAACACCATGATCCCCCAAACTCTGATAGACAAACTATCTACACTTGGACTAAGCCCCTCTATTTGTAACTGGATACTAGACTTCTTAACAGACAGACCACAGTCCGTGAAGATCCACAACTTCTCCTCCTCCACCATAACCCTCAGCACTGGCTCTCCTCAGGGATGTGTGCTGAGCCCCCTTCTGTTCACTCTGCTCACATATGATTGTACAGCCACACTTCCAGGCTGTCATATTGTTAAGTTTGCAGATGATACAGCGGTGGTGGGATGCATCACAAACAATGATGAGTCCAGCTACAGACAGGAGGTGGAACATCTGGAGAGCTGGTGCAAAGAGAACAATCTTCACATGAATGTGAAGAAGACAAAGGAGATGATTGTGGACTTCAGAAGGAACAAACACACCCATGCCCCACTGGTAATAGGTGGGTCTGCAGTGGAAGTGGTCTCCAGCTACAAATACCTGGGTGTACACCTGAATGATAACCTCAGCTGGAGCAACAACACCACCAGCCTGATCAAGAAAGGTCATCAGAGACTCTACTTCCTCAGACGGCTGAGACGAGCCGGTCTGAGCAGCCCAGTTCTCACCTCGTTCTACAGGTGTGCAGTGGAGAGCATCCTGTGCTCCAGCATCAACGTGTGGCATGGAGGCTGCACAGTTGAAGAAAGAAAAGCTCTGCAGAGAGTGGTGAAGGCTGCACAGAAGTCTGTTGGAGTCAGTCTCCCCACCATCACAGACATTTACACCTCTAGATGCAGGAAAAGAGCCACCTGTATCATGAAAGACCTCACTCATCCAGCACACTCACTCTTTGCCCCACTCCCCTCAGGACGGAGGTTGAGGAGCATCAAGTGTAGAACCACTAGACTGAGGAACAGCTTCTACCCTGAGGCTGTTAGACTCATGAATAAATAAAAATAAAATTAAAATAAACACTGCAAAATATCACATCATGGTGATGCTGATATGTTTTCTTGTTGCTGTGTTCATCTGTGACCATCTGTGACCATCTGCTCATACAAACTCATGTTCGTGCTGCTGTTTATTCCCACTATATTAGGCTTAGTGTATTACTAGTTGATGTTTTTCTTAGTTAGTTCTCGATGTTATTACTGTTTTTCTCTTTCATTTGTTGTTGGATGTAACTGGGACCTCGTGTACATAATCTCGTTTTCATCTCATGTACCACATGCGGTGCAAATGACAATAAAGACTCTCTGACTCTGACTCTGACTCTGAACATAAGGAATGACAATGTTTTTTCGTCTGTTAGCATTTTTCTGTTGATTATTGTGTTTAGCAGATTTTCTCGCTGACTTGACAAAAGCCCAGTTGGGATATCCACATGTTTGCAGCGATTTGTTGATGTGTTTCTGTTCCTTTTCCTTCCCTTCTGTCCTTGTGGGGATGTGTTCTGCCCGATGCTGTAAGGTTCTGATAACAGAAAGTTTGTGCTCCAGTGGATGGTGAGAGTCAAACAGAAGATACTGGTCTGTGTGGGTTGGTTTTCTGTAAACTTCAATGTTGAGACTGTCCTCTCCCTCCATATGCACCAAACAGTCCAAAAAAGGCAGCTTGTTATCGTTAGCATCCTCTCTGGTGAACTTGATGTTGTTATCAACTGAGTTAATGTGTCTGGTGAAAGCTTCCACCTCCCTGGCTTGGATTTTGACCCAGGTGTCATCCACATAACGGAACCAATGGCTTGGAGTTGTCCCCTCATAGGAGTTAAGGGCTCTCTGTTCCACTTCCTCCATGTAGAGGTTTGCAACAATGGGTGACACTGGAGATCCCATGGCACAGCCGTGCTTCTGTCTATAAAAACTGTCATTGAACTTGAAATAAGTGGTGGAGAGGCAGAGATCCAGCAAGGTGCAGATGTGGTCTGGGGTTAAGTTGGTCCTTTTGTCCAAATCCTTGTCCTGTAGAAGTCGTTTTTTGACGGTTTCTACTGCTTCAGAAATGGGTATGCATGTGAACAGAGAAGTCACATCATACGATACAAGAGTTTCTCCCGGGGTTAGCTTCAAATGTTGAACTTTGTTGGAAAAATCAATGGAGTTCTTTATATGATGAGGTGTGTTTCCAACCAGAGGAGCTAAAATACCAGCCAGATGTTTAGCAACATTGTATGTCACTGAGTTCATGCTGCTCACGATGGGTCTGAGAGGTGTATCTTCTTTGTGTATTTTTGGAAGTCCGTACAGACAGGGAGTGGCCTCACCCGGGTATAATCTGTAATACAATGATCGATTGATTGTTTTCTCCTTTTCAAGTTTTTGCAGATAATCAGTGACTTTCTTTTTAAAGGTGTTAGTTGGATCCCTCTTCAGGTGCTCATAGGTGTTCCTGTCACTCAGTAGTGTGGTTATTTTCTCCTGGTAATCAGATGTGTTGAGTATTACTGTGCATCTTCCTTTGTCCGCTGGTAAAATGGTGATGTTTT
>JBBPBX010046248.1:14568-26663 GCA_038048925.1 Garcialebias charrua | reverse complement strand
GTCATTTACTTCCATGAGTGACGCTGCTAATAAGGACAGATTTTCTTTTCTTGTCCTCAGAGACCACAGAACTTCATCCTCCGCACCGGTAGAGTTCTTCTTTTTTACTTTTCGCTGTCATTTTATGAACGTACACGTTCTGCCTCTGAGGCAGGAAACGTAGCCTTATATGGCGTTTTGAGGGGTGGGAATTATGTAAATAAGCTCACGCGTGCACGCGCAGCTGTTTAGAACAGGTGAGATTCATCAACTTTAAGCAGCCCGTTTACACGCTTTTCCTGTGGATAGAAGAGTTTGTTGGATCTGACGTGGCATGTTCTTACGAACGCTTCTTAAGAACAAAAGTAGGAGAAAGTTAGGATAAGAATAAGAACATTTTCGTGCATGAGGGCCACTGTCTCCAAACTTAATTGATAAAGCTCCTCGGATGAGAAGCAAAACGTCTTGTTTGTTACAAATAAAGTCCAGTTGTTCTGTATTGAACGCCTTTTTTGATTTTATGGTACCTTGAGTAGCTTTAAACTACATTGACTCTTCGACGATTGAGATTTAACAAAACGAACTGCATGTTGGCATAGTTAAATCCATATCATTCATTAACCAATGTTAATACAAAACCTTTTTGGCTGGGAGTGTTCAGAACCAAACAATATCTCAACTAATGACAACAGTAATGACTAAACAACAAGGAAACAACGTTTCACTGCTTCGACACACTCTTGTCGTCAGATTCCAAAATGCAACACACAAGAAAAACAGGTCTCAACTTTATAACCGGGGTCAAATTAAATCTCGTGGATTTAATTTGGACAAAGTTCTCTCAGCTCTCGGCAGGGCAGGTCGCATCTCCTTTCGCTCCTCACCTCCCTGGTCTCCCCCTCCCTGCTTCTGCATTTGTCTCGTCTATAACTCTTCAGCGCTCGCTCGAACCAATTTGGGATGGATTTATGTGCGTGGACTGCTCTCTGGGCCATTTCATCTATCGATACTATCGATAACAAAAATTTCCGCGAAGCGCTCTGGCCGGGGAGAGCCAGAGCGCCCTTTCGACACGCATGCGGTGAGCTACATTATGGACTCGATGAGCAGGCTAATGTAACTGTCCGCTCTCTCTGTCGGGGACGTGGAACCTCTGTGATTTATTGGGATACCGGTGGCTCCTGCCACTGAAGGCTGAGGGACCGCCGCGATCGGCGTGCTGGCGAGACTTCCTGCTCAGCAAAAATGCTTTGAACCAGGCTATGAATGACCTTCCCAGCTGTTGTGCGGGCTGAATCACACGGTGGTGAAGCGGCGGCTGCCGCGGACCTGTGGTGTGTGGGACTCGTTTTACAGCCGCTCGGATTCAAACAGGGCACATACGGAAGGATCTTTTTAGCTCGGAACCTGACTCGATTCGGCGATTTGGACCCAGAAGCTGCACCTGGACTAAAAGACTGCAGTAAAAAGAACACTGTGGTCTGACTGGAAAAATAAGCAACAAATCTAATCTGGTCTCTGGCCTTGGATTGAAGGCTGCCTACAAATCTTCTCCTGAGCTGGGAGCTGAAGGGCCCGCTGCCCTCCCAACCCCCCTCCCCCAAGAGGTTTCTGTGTGTGCGTTCTCGGTTGGAGCCGAGCTCTGAGACCAGCGAACTGCTCTTATCTGAACAGATACACACAGACTGTTCCTCCCGCCTGTCGTCAAAACTGCAACAATGTCTCGTGTGGTGTGCTTAATGCTGATAGAGTTTTTGGGACTTTATCATGGAGTGTCTTCAGGCAATCTTTGATAAATTCTTTTTTTGAATATCACAAATGATACCTATTGTGTTTTTCCTTTTTCCATATCTGTTTTGCTCTCATTCAGGATGGATGAGAGACGGCCGCGCTGACGAACATGAATATGTTTTGAATATGTATATGTTTTGAACATGTATATGTTTTGAATTGCTGCAGCTTAACATTCTCTGCCCCTCTGGATGACTGTGTTTACATGATCACGTTGTATTGGTTTACTGGTGCAATGTTAATAAAAAATCTCTTATCTCTTATCTCTCTTAAACGGTTGTTAAGGTTCGTTTTTGTTGCTGTGGGTGTTAGACTTAGCGTTTCTAAGTTCAAGTTGGACAATGTGACTTATAGGGTGGAAAATACGGTAGTTTAAACTTGATTAGTTTATTTACTAACTTGTGTTTGGGCGTCCTTATTATCCCATGAAGTCGGTGAGTTTGTGAGATCTTTGTCTTTTGTGGATTCATTGAACGCCTTGTAAGGTTTGATCTGATTTCGATGTACCCATTTAGCAATTGGCTCTTTGCGGCCTTTGCTGATTTTGATTTCGTAGACGACTGAGGACACTTTGTCTGTTATCAGATGAGGTCCAGTCCACCTGGGCATTAGTTTGCGGGCGAGAGTTCCGGTCTCGGACTCTCCTTTCCCGGTTGAGGGGGCGAAAGCAAAAGTGTTTCTGAGGTGTACATTCAAAACTTTGTCTTTGGCATGGGCATGACCTAACATCACCCCCCTGTGGTTATGGGGGACCACGAACACAGGTGAGGACGTCCGTCCATGGGCACAAGTTAGGATGCCATTGTTTAGTTTAAGCTGTTTACGCAGCTGAGAGTAGACAGTACACAGGAACCTTTTAGGTTTCGGCCAACATATCTTCTTACGTTTACCTCTTTCCGTGTAATTTAGGTGTTTCACAACTGTTGGCGCAGTCGCAGGTGTGTCTGATTGTACATACTGCGACAGGTCACTGTCGTTGTGTGTGTCTTCCCACTTTTTGACTGAAGAGGGGCTCTTTGAGTCTGTAGAAACTACGTCATTTCTGATTAGTTCTAGACTCAAATGACCTTGAAACAAGGTTTCATCGAAAGCTTGGCTGATTGCCGACTTATCTGTACCAGGGGACGGTACAGCATCTTCGGTGTGGGATCCTTGGATCTCAACACCTTTTTCTACCTGTGGTAGGTAGTGTGAGTTTGCCCCCTTTTTGTCTGATGAGGGGTCCTCGAACTCTGTAACAATGATGTCCAAGTGACTGTCAGCGCCTGGTTGACTGTCATTTTCTGGACTCAAATGCCCTTGAACCAAGGTTTCATTGAAAGCTTGGCCGATTGCCGAATTACCTATCCCAGAAGACAGTACAGCGTCTTCGGTGTGGGGTTCTTGGATCTCCACACCATTCACTACCTGTGGTAGGCAGTGGTCAGTGAGTGCTGATCGTTTCAGCTCGCAGAGGAGGTTCTCTTGTTGGGCCAGAGTCGGGTCCAAATGATGGGTCTCTTCTGCCTCACCTGTTCTTGAAAGTTCACTTACCGGGCTCTTGTCCTCAGATGAGGTGTCCCTTGTGTCCTCTGCGGTACCTGCGGTTACGTAGTCTGTATCACAACTAGGTGGCACTTTTATTGGTAGGGGTTTTCTCACTGTTGCCCACATTGTCTGTTGACCATAATCTATAATCGCGTTGAAGCGGTTTACAAAATCTTGGCCAACCAAAAATGGGAATGAATCAAGTTTAGACACGTACACCGGGTGGTATAGCGTCATTTTGCCAATCTGCATGTGAACCATGGCTATAGCTGTTAGGATTGTTCTCGTCTCTGCGAGGCCCTGTAGCTCGATAGCACTTTTCACGAGGGGTATTTGCCTGTCAACACCGTTAGCGGCGGTCCTTAACTCCTCAAACAGTTTGGCTGACATAATGGTAATGTCTGAACTGCCGTCCAGGAGGGCCTCATGCTCAAAGACACCTTCCAGTGTGATAGGCAGGTAAGCGTTCTTAGCCACACCCCTTTTTACAAGGTTACACAGAAACCTCACAGGTCTTGGCACACGTCTCTGTTCACGTGTGACTCTGTCTGTGTAATTGTGATTACTGTCAGCATCTTGTTGGCTGTCAGCATCATGACCTTCAGGATGTTGTAGACTATCATCAATTTGTTTGCTGTCTTTGTCATCAACTGTGTGCTCTGAGTTATTCATGTGCTATGAGTAATCAAAGACAAGGTCACTCGTTGTACCAGTTTGGCCATCCTCTGTATCATTCAAGTTTTCAAACAACCAACTTACATCCACCACCCCATCAGAGCTTGGAGGTTTGGTGCCTTTTTCCTGGAACGTTTGCGACCTGTTGCATTTCTCGAACTGTTTCATCCGAGGTGCCGTCCACGTCTCAGGTGTCCCTTCCGGGCCCACCCTAGTTTTGGGCATCCTGTAGAGCTAACACCCACCTTTAGTTGTTTTTTAGTTTGAAAATCTTGATTATTCTCACCTTTTTTAGGATTGGAATCCAGCTCCAGCGAGTGGGATTTGACCGCTTCACCTGGGGACACCTGTAAGGGTGTCTTGATTTGCATGTGAGCTTCAAAGGCATTCACAGCACACTCTTTTATTTCTTCCATGGTCTGCTTTTTTGGATTAACCATGTCGAGTAGCTGAAACCTTATCTCAAAGAAGAGATGTAAGAAGAAAAACCACTTAAAGTCTTCATCTTCTTCCATGCCTGGTCTATATTTATCATCAAAATGAGCTTTGAGAAATCTGTCATAAAACATCAAAGGATGTTCACCTGCTTCCTACCAAATGTACCTGTCAACTGAGCAGTCACCGCCTTGGCTCGTTCTAAGCCGTTTTGGGGCCCTTAGGGAGCGGACCCTCTCACTTGTTTCACCCTGTTTAACTTCCATCATTGTATTGATTTTTTTGTGAAAAATCAAATAAGATTGTTCTCATGTTAGTGCTTGCAAATAAATGTTCACTTTTAATGTAGCACTGAGTTAATTAAACTAAACAGCTGTGGTTTACGCGTTTCACTGTGTAATATTCATAGGTACCTTTTTCCAGGTCTTTACCCTCAATGAATTTGTAAAAGTCAAAATGCACTCTGTGCAATGTTTACTTTTAAATAGAACTAATGTTCAAACAACAGTTACTAACTAACCCAAGCCTGATTTTCGTTTTTTCACTCAAACGCTTATAAAAGAGATCTGACTTAAATGCAATGAGTTCACTAAAATGTGACAGGATACTGCTTGAGTATGCCTTAAAAAGATGTCTTGCAGTCTCAGTGAAACTGATTTTTTACTGCATTTGATAGTTATCAGGAGTGAAAAAGGACTTTCTGTTTGTTATTTTAAATAATTTTATTATTTAAAATAAACTGGAGTGTTTGTGTGCTCAGCATAACTTTAAAGATGTTTAAAGATGTTACTCTAAATAAAAATAAGTGATTTTTATCAATTTGTTGTCCTATGACATGTTCAAAGCTGTTCTGCTATCTTTGTTTGGATTTTCTGTGAACATCAAATCAAAAGATGCTTCTTGTTTGTCATTTTAAACTTTTTATTTAAAATAAACTGGAGTCAGTAATTGTAAACAGAAAAATGTTAAAAATGCCATTATTAACTAAAAGTGTACAGATTTGTACACCAATTATTTTTAAAATGCAGAGATGTGAAGAGCTTAATGTGGAAATGCTCTGTTCTCCATCATTTTGTTTTGATTTAATGTGAAAATAAAATAGAAGATGCTTTTTTGAATGTTATTTTAAATATCTGGTATTTAAAATAAGCAAAAATGTTTGTCTGCACCTCTGTTATTCTATTTTTTTATTTAAAATAAACAGGAGTTTTTTGTTTGTGTACAGAACAATTTTAAAGGTGGTATATCACCATAAAAATGCTGACTTTTTATGATGTTTTGAGATAACTCATCTGTTAACGTCTTTTAACCAACAGGGGGCAGATTCAAGTCTTAAACTTATCACAAGGTGACCGTTATTACTCTTCATGGCCGCTAGAGGCGGCGTGGTTGACTGTCATTTTCTTAGCCGTTAGCTTGCGAGTAGCATCTAACAACTCGGTAAAAATATCAACATTGGAAAGAGTTGGAGAGCCTGTACGTAATAATCGCTCGAACCACGTTCTCTTCAGAGACAAATCTATGTGATTCGACAGTTCAGATGGCTTAAATTGAGTTTTTAAACTCTTAGTGAAATCTCTATTCTGTCTTGTATTGGGGGACACGTAGTCTGATGACAGAGGGGGCGGGCCGACGCAGCAACGTGCGAAGCGCGTAACCAGCTTCTAGAGAGGCGGAGCTCGCTACACAATTATGTGACGTTAACCAATCACAGTGCTTGTAGTTCTTTACCCAAGCATTCATGGTCAATGTAGTCGGAAATGACAACAAAAGTGGGCTGGTCGCAACGGCGTGCGTCCCCACTTTCAGCAAATCAGCGCTCGGGATACGAGAGTGACTGGCAGAACACAGCTCCCGTTTCATCCAATCACAGCTCATAAACAGACGTGATTGACATGTCGCTTTAACGTTAGCTTGGCACAACAACACAACTTTATAGACTCTTACAGCTCATAAACGCTTTGAAATAACTTTTCCAAAATTCTGAAACGTGGCAATCACATTTAGATAGGCACAACTTAGCTACGCTCAGTAAATAGCACTGCAGCTATTGAAAACTCTGCCGTTTCAAGGTCGGTTCCGATCCACTTTTTAATGGAGTAGGACTCGGGTTTGATAGAACCCCTCCGACAATGTTTTAACAGTAATATGCTTTTTTGACCTTCTCTAAAATGTAAAAATACCACACACAGCAATCTCGCAGATGTTAATAATAGCTTTTCAGGTACTATGACTCAGCGGTCATTTTGCAGTGAGATTGCCTCAGCATGTGGACAATGTAATCTGGACCGGGTCTTTATCAGAACCATCAGACACAGCCACACAGCCTGACAACTCCCCACCAAGACTACTTATAGCGTTTAAAAAGTTGAACAAATAACAATTTCAGCCTAAAATGTCCTTAACTGAAGTCCTACAATCGTTCTGAACACTTTTCCAGCCCAAAAAATGTATCTGTTAGAGTCTACAACTTGGATCCTAATATGCAAACATGACATCACAGTTCATGAGAGATCACATTTATGAATAATCTTTCAGAAAACTCGTACTAGGGCCACCAGATGTGTCTATATTGTAAGATTTTAGGCTTATTGTTGAGAAAGAACAACCTTTTTCCAGTAGGTCCTGAAGAAAAGTCAGGAGCTTAGCCAGGTCATAGAAATGAGAAATAATATTTCTTTCTGCGTACCAAGCTGAAAATGTTACACAGCTCCCAGCCTAAGCGGCGAGACTGCCCCTTCAGGAGATGTAGTAAGTCCCTGAAGAGGAGCGGTTGGTAGAGCCAGTGCATCCCCACGGGCCCTGGGATCCGTGATCCCCTGAGGGTCAACCATAATAACAGCATTTGATACCATAATAACAGCATTTGATACTGTTGACCACTCAATACTTATTGATAAGTTGCATAGATATGGTATCAGAGGATTGGCATTACAATGGATACGTAGTTACTTGAAGGAAAGAACACAGTTTGTTCAAATAGATGATGTGAAATCTGAGTATAGCACAATCACATGTGGAGTCCCACAAGGATCGGTGTTGGGACCAAAGTTATTTATTTTATATATTAATGATTTGGTAAAGGTGTCAGGTCTTCTTCAGTGCATCCTATTTGCTGATGATACTCCATTTTTTAACTTTTGGGAAGAGTATTGAACAAACAATGGAATTAATGACGACTGAACTTGACAAAGTTCAGTTCTGGTTTAAACTTAACAAATTATCATTAAATTTAGATAAAACCAATTATATGATTTTTAGTAATAAAGAAAAATCTATTGATGTTTCATTTAAAATTGATGGTTCTGAAATTTGTAGAGTCCATGAGGTCAAGTTTTTGGGTGTTATAATTGACAAACATTTGTCTTGTAAACAACATATAAGTTCTATAATTTAAAAAAAAATCTAAATCCTACTCAGTATTTTATAGAGATAGAGAGCTATTGAATGACAAGGCATTGTATCTGTTATATAATACACTTATTGGCCTCATGCACGAACCGTTCGTACGCACAGATTTGTTCTTAAACTGTGCGTACGAGTGATTTAGGATCATTTGTGGCATTCAACAATGTTTTCGTATCCTACGATTTTTTTCAGATACGAACAAAATTTACGAGTGGTCCGGACCTGTCGTATATTTTAGGAGCGTCAGTCTGCTGTCATCCAGACGGAATTTCTCCACTAATAACTTCATATTTCGTTATTTAGAAAATATTTAGAGTTTAAAAAAGTCACGCACCACAATTGTTTTTGACAATAGGTTCTGTTTGAAGTCGAATTATAATTTTAAATGTAATAATGACTAACGGATTAAAGTATTTAAATTAAAATCAATTTGTTATCAATGCCGTTTTCTAACACTACAATATCAATATGAAGATCTCAAACTGAAACCAACTTAAATTATGAATTAATTTAAGTTTAATTTGTCTCGGTAACGCAGACTTCGGTAACGCAGACTTTAGGTTGACCTCCTCCTGTCACAGTCATAGCTGTCAGATAGCTCAATGAGTAGAACGTTGCGTCGCAGTTCCGAACCTTATGGGTTCGAGTCCCACATGGGACAATGTTTTTTTCTCTCCTTTTAATTCATTCCAGATTTAAAAAACACAAGAAAACTATTTACAATACAACAAGAAATGAAGCATAAAGTCTTTTTAATCTGGAATGAATAAATAATCTAAAGAAAGAAGGGAAAAAAATAGTCATACCTCGTGGGAATCGAACCCACGAGGTCTCGATAAGCGGTGCAATGCTTTACCCAGTGGGCCACCAGGACGCATGTATATTTTAAGGTCCACATTTCTTATAAACAAACATTCTTTGGCTTTAGTTGGTCATTTACTCCCATGAGTGACGCTGCTAATAAGGACAGATTTTCTTTTCTTGACCTCAGAGAGCAGAACTTCAATCTCCGCACCGGTAGAGTTCTTCTTTTTACTTTTCGCTGTCATTTTATGAACGAACACGTTTTGCCTCTGAGGCAGGAAACGTAGCCTTATATGGTGTTTTGAGGGGTGGGAATTATGTAAATAACCTCTCCGCGTGCACGCGCAGGTGAATAGAACAGGTGGGATTCATCATATTTGCGCAGCCATTTACACACTTTTCCTGAGGATAGAAGAGTTTGTTGAATCTGACGTGGCATGTTCGTACGAACGCTTCGTACGAACAAAAGTAGGAGAAATTTAGGATAAAAATACGAACATGTTTGTGCATGAGGGCTGTTCCACATATGATTTATTGTGTTGGTGTTTGGGGTAAGGCGTGTAGATCGATTACAAAACCTATTTTTGTCTTGCAGAAGAGAGTTATAAGAATTATTACCAGAAAACCTTATCGTCATCCAACAAGTATGTTATTTTATCAGATGAAATTACGTACTGACGTTTTACGATCTGGTGGATTAATGTGTACAGAGCTCATCATAATGTATTGCCTTTGAATGTTCAGATATATTTTGTAAAACGATTGAGTTGTTATAATCTTAAGGGAACTGATATGTTTGTTATGCCTAGGTATAGGACTAGTTTGAAAGGAAGGACTGCAATAGTTCAGGGAGTTAAGTTATGGAACGAAGAGGAAACTGACATTAAAGAAGCTAAATCAATATTTATATTTAAAAGAAAGATCAAGGATAAATTGTTAAGGAAATATGTTTAACGAAGACACGAGTTTTAATAGTAATTCTTGTGATTAAGGGAGTTAATGAGTTATTCGATTTTCTTTTTTTGTATTTAATGAATTTGTTGTTTGAATTGTTTGTTAGAAGATAAGGGGCAGATACAATAAGGGCGGGGCCTCTGGCGCGACGCTGACGCCCCTGCCGTAAAGGCGTGAATGTATTCCTTCAGGTAATCGCGTGGGGGCGCAATTCCCATAGCATATGTTGCACTGAGAGACATGACTGAAAGGGAACCTACTACACTGAAGCAGCCCCACCCCACCCCTTATATTGTAAGTGAATATCTCTTTACTCTTTAAATGACCACAGTTTCCTCCATAGAATATATTTTGCTGCTCTGTAGCACAAAGTTCATGAGGTGGATCCAGGTCACTAGACTAGTCAAACCCACATATTTGCATAATGATGTTTGGTTTGTGTCTCCATTATAACTTGTCGATATAGTAGCTCCAAATATAACTTCCTGGTTTTGTTGCATCAAGAATAGGACAAGTCTGTCTCATGTCTGAATTTTGTTTAATTAAATTTGTGATTTAATGACAGAAAATATTCTCCTGAACACTTGGGAACAATTTTAACCAGATCCTTTTTGTAGATTCGTCCTCCTGATAGTGAAATACTCTGAATATTCACTGTAGCTCATGTTTTTTGGAAGAGCTTAAGAAATTAATATTTTATTCATTTATTCATTCAACCTTTATTTATACAGGCTAGCCTCATTGAGCCACGGGGACTCGGGATGTTTTTCTTTCTTTCATTTTTATTGGATGTTTACTTTTTCATTATTGGTATTTATTTAGTGTCTGGTATTAGGAGTGGTGGCGCAGAGGTTAAGAAGGTGCGCTTGTGATCGGAAGATCGCCGGTTCAAGCCCCGGTACCGACAACATCAAAGATGTGGGTGGGATAAGTGAAGCGGTCACACCTGTCTCCACCCTCATCTGCCCCACTCTGGGCCCTTGAGCAAGGCCCTTAACCCACACCATCTGCTCCCCCGGGAACCCTAGATATCAGCTCTCTGCTCCACACAGAGGGCTGTGGTTGCTCGGTGGTCTGTGGTTGTGTCAGGAAGGGCATCCGGCGTAAAAACAACTGCCAAATCTTCGTGTGACTAGATCGCTGTGGTGACCCCTAACGCAGGGAAAAGCTGAAAAAAAATAATAAAAATTAGTGTCTGGTACTAAATATGTAAATCAGCTAAAAGTTCAATCTGGTGCAGTTCATCAAACATTTCTACATTTATGTCATAATTTTGCACTGTCCTAACTACAGTAAGTTAGATGAAATTGAGATTGAAATTTATTCCAGTTTTTAAAAAAACATCAAGCAATCTAAACTTGCTCTGATTTTTTTTTATTAATCATAGCTTATTTCTGAAGTATAAAGTTTTTTATATTAGCAAATAAACATTTTATTAAAGACACTAATAAACAAAAGGGAAATTATTACTTTTTTGTTTTCTGATTACTTGTCAAACAGGGAGTTTATATAATAATAATGTGTTTGTCTGTCATCTGCGTATGTTTCCCATACACAGATGAAATTCGTCTCTGCATTTAACCCAACCACCCCAGGTGGTGCAGTGAGCAGCCAGAGGGCGCTCGGGGAGCTGGAGAATTAGGTGTGCACTCATAGACACCCCAAGGTGTGTAGTGGCCGGGACGCGAACCCACGTCCTTCGGGTCCCAAGTCAAACGCCCTAACCACTACATATTAGATCTGTCAGAAGGAGCACATGCATATTTCTCCAAAACAGCCCGACAGACCAGTTTCACAAGACAGACCAGATTCCTACTTTCACTTCAACATTATCACTTTGATTGATAAGTAAGTACCATAAAGAATGGAAAGTAAAAGGGATATTTGGAAAGCAGTAATGAATAGTAATTATCATTCCTGCATGGAAACAAAATCATAAAACAAAGTAAATACTGTATAGTGAAGACAATTTACTGTATACAGATACTTAAACATTTACATTTGTAGATGATATGGGGTTGTAAATATATTGTTACTTATCAGTTATGAGTTAAGCTCATAAAATATGCATGTCATATGCAAATAACCTCATGTGTGGGCACCACCCCTCCTGTTAAGAGAGGAAAAATCAGTCTCATATTTACCCCAAAATAATGTAGTGAGTTCTTTTCTCGTGTTTAACACTAGCAATCCTAGGAAGAAAAAAAAACACAATAACTGCCATGAGTTTGTCAAAATGACCATTGAAATATTCACATTCCATTTAGGTGTTTGTCCCCCTGAGGGCTAGAAATCTGGCAATCCCTTACCAGAGTTTGTCAGATGATAGAGATAATGATCAGCCCTACAGACTTCTGTTTGTGCATTGTAAATGACGTGGGGTGATGGGTGTTACTATGACGATGCCTAAAGAATGTTCTTCTGCATGTAAAGCCTTGGGGGTGGGGGGGGGTATGTCCATTGTTTGAGAACATCTTCTGTGGAGCCTCTCAAACTCACTTCATTCACATCAGTTGAAGAAG
>JBBPBX010046247.1:16387-26663 GCA_038048925.1 Garcialebias charrua | reverse complement strand
CCTACCTAAATGGTTGGGAGGTCAGTGTAGATTATAGTACCTTAAGTAGTATTAATCTACAATGACACTTCAATTACTGAGGTTTAACAAAATGAAAACTGCATGTTGGCATAGTTAAATCCATTTAAGTCTTTAACTTATCATTAATAAAAACCTCTTTTGGCTGGGAGTGTTCAAAAACAATACCAAGCTTCAACAACAACAAAAGTAGCAATTAAGCAACTAGAAAACAACGTTCCACCGCTTCAACTCACTCCTGTCGTCAGATTCCAACATGTATCACACAATAAAAACAGGTCTTAGCTTTATAACCGATGTCAATTAAATCCTGCAGATTTAAATGGTTGTTAAGGTTAGTTTTTTGTTGTGGGTTTTTAGACTTAGCGTTTCTAAGTTCTAGTTGGAACGGTTTCTTTTAGCAACTAATATAGTTCTGTTTAGTTTATTTACTATCGTGTGCTTGGACGACCTTAATTTCCCATGAAGTCTGTGAGTTTGCGAGATCTTTGTCGTTTGTGGGGTTATTGAAATCTTTGTCTTTGTCTTGGGCATGACCTAACATCACCCCCCTGAGGTCATGGGGGACCACGAACACAGGTGAGGACGTCCGTCCATGGGCACAAGTTAGGATGCCAATGTTTAGTTTAAGCTGTTTTCGCAGCTGAGAGTAGACAGTACACAGGAACCTTTTAGGTATCGGCCAACGTTTCTTCTTACGTTTACCTCTTTCTGTGTAATTCAGGTGTGTCACAACTGTCGGCGCAGTCGCAGGTGTGTCTGATTGTTCAGACTGCGACGGGTCACTGTTGTTGGTGTGCGAGCCTTTCCCCCCTTTGTCTGAAGAGGGGCTCTTTGAGTCTGTAGAAACTGTGTCATTTCTGATTAGTTCTAGACTCAAATGCTCTTGAACCAAGGTTTCATCGAAAGCTTGGCTGATTGCCGATTTATCTGTCCCAGAGGACAGTACAGCGTCTTCGGTGTGGGATCCGTGGATCTCCACACCTTCTTCTACCTGTGGTAGGTAGTGTTCAGTGAGTGCTGATTGTTTTAGCTCACAGAGGAGGTTCTCATGTTGGGCCCCGGTTGGGTCCAACTGTTGGGTCTCTTCTGCCTCATCTCTATTTGAAGGTTCACTTACCGGGCTTGTGATCTCGGTTGGGGAGTCATCCGTGCCTTCTGCGGTACCATCTGTTAGACAGACCGTGTCATGACCTTCAGGATCTTGTTGACTGTCAGCATTTTGTTTGCTGTCAGCATCTTTATTGTCAACATCTGTGGCATCTGTGTCGATGTTATTGTTGTTAACCGTGAGCTCTGAGTTTTTGTGAAAGATAGTGTTGCACATTGCTCCAGGTAGGTCAATGTTGATAGTGTCATTATCAATGATAACGCCACTCATTGTATCAGGTTGGTCAAGCATTGTAACATTCAAATCTACTAACAAACTACTTACTTCCTCTGTCTCGTCCGAGCATAGAGGTGTTGTACCTTTTTTCTGGAGCATTCGTGACTCTTTGCATGTCTCAAACTGTTCTGTTCGAGGCGCGGGAGGTGCAGTTCCGAGGCTCGGGGGTTTCTGTTGGGACCACGCATTGTTACATGAGTTTAGGTCCTCATACTTCAATTCCTTTTGAAGTTCACCCACCGGTATACCTTGGTTTTCACCCACCTTTTGTGGTTCATCGCTTGTCTCAGACTTTTCAATCTGAGGTGCTTTAGGAGCGGGGCTCCCTTTAAACCATTGTGAGTCACTGTTCCAGCTGGCACCAACATTTCGTTGTTTGTCAGTTTGAAAATCTTGTTTATTCTTGCTTGCATTATCCAACCTTTCTATCAACCGACGTATGTTCTCCATCTCCTCTGAGGTCAGAGGGCCTTTAATACGACAGTGTTTATTCTCGCTTTCTGTAGGAGAGAGAACCTCTTCTATTTTTAGCGACTGGGATACGACCTTTTGACCTGGGCACACCTCAGAGGGTGTTTTGCTTTGCATGTGAGCCTCAAAAGCAGTTACAGCACCCTGTATAATTTCATCCAAAGATGTTACTTCTAATTGACACCAGGTGTACAATGGCAACTTGAATCTAATATCAGAGATTAGATTATTTCTGAAAACAGATTTGAAAAGCGTCTGCTCTTCAAGTCCCGGTTCCATTATGTCGCCTGCATACGCCTTGAAAATCCTGTCAAAGAAATGCAAAGGATGTTCATCTTTTTCCTGCAAGACATTTCGGGCAGCTAAGTAGTCACCACACAATGAGAGAGATTTTCTCTCTGTGCGAGGTGCAGGGGGAGCAGGTCCTCGGCTTCGGGGTCCCTCTTCGGATCCTTTGATGTATGAGTCTACTAGAGGCACATACTGTATGAGCCTTGGACGCGCACCTTCTTGAACTTCCATCTTTGTTTTGATTTTTTGTGAAAATCAATAAGACAGTTCGTATTTTAATGTGTGCAAATAAATCTTCACTTTTAATGTAGCACTGAGTCAATCAAACTAACCAGCTGTGTGGTTTAAGTGTTTCACCGTGTAATAAGTATTTCTATTCATAGGTACCTTCTTTCAGGACTTACCCTTAATGAACCTGTAAAAGTTAAATGCAAGCAGTGTTAACTTTAAATATAACTTATTTTTTAACAACAGTTACTAACTAACACAAGCATGATTTTCGTTTTACTTACTCAAAAACTTTTTAAAAGATTTGAAATAACTGCAATATTCACACTAAAATGTTCCCAGGAAGCTGCTCCATCATGCCTTAAAAAGATGTATTGCAGTTTGGCTAAACTGTTTTGCAGTATTTTGACAGTTATCAGGAGTGAAAATAGGATTTCTTGTTTGTTATTTTAAATATTTTTTTATTTAAAATAAACTGGAGTGCACAGAATAACTTTAAAAGATGTTGTTTTAAAATAAATGCAGAGGGTTTGGCATCTATTCTGTGTAAATGTTTCTTGTTCTCATACTTTTAAACCAGCAGATTGCAGGTTTTTAAAGCTTAAATTACTTCAATGTGACTTTAATTACTCATTCTGGCCGCTATAGAGGCGCTGTTGGCTCTAAGGCCGCGTTGACTACCTTTTAGCATTTAGCCGTAGCTTTAAACTAAATCGGATAAACGTCAACTTTTGGGATGAGTTTTAGCCTGGATGTGACAATCGCCTAAACAAACGTTCATTTAAGAAACGAATGGATTTGTTTAAAATGTTTAGAACAAGTTCTGTGAACTTTTAGATATAAAAAAACGATCTTTTTCCTTTTTTTCTCTATCTGGGTCACGTCACTTCCTTTGACGTGTCAGTCGTGTTGCATTTAGGGACGTGCGTGCAGTCGGACGTTTGAGTTCTCCCGACGTCTAAACGCTCTAAAACCCCTTTAAATATCTCAAAACACCGCGGTTAAACAGTTTCTGACGATATTTTATGCCTAGAACCGAAACAAGCTAGAAAATCTGTCAGAATTGTGTGAACAAAACTGAAATTTGACGATCAACTGCGTATCACGTGATCACCTTGAACCAACCACAGCATGACAACAGATGTTATGAACGTAGCGTCAGCATATAGCTTATCAAACCTAGACTCTTTTTCAACTCATAAAACGCTAAAATTCACCACAAAAATTCTGTGAACGAATCGTTTCACATCAGAACAGTTTTACCAAGCTGCGCCCAGTAAAAATAGCAAGATAAATGTCGCCAACACGGACTTTTTACCGTATCTGCAGCAACACGTCAGAGCTAACAACTGGACCGGGTCAGAACCAGATCCGACAGCTTCAGACACAAAATGCTATTATTCCTGCTTAAAATGTAACGATACCACTCGACAGCAATTTTCCAGATGAACTATGAAGCTCTTATAGGCACAGTTTTGACACGGCGGTCAAACGTAGATGCGCTTTTATCTGTGACACGTCAGCAAAGAGTCCAAACGACCCAGAACCAGAACCACACAGCAACATCAAATTTTAACCCAAAAACTTCAACACACGTTTAAAAGTTGAGTAAGACAATTCCTCAGCTACAAGTGACATTAACCAGCAGTTTCCTGCAGCTATGACACACTTTCCCAGCCAAAAAACTATCGTTTTCAGAGTCTAAAACTTGGACAAAATTATGCCAACATTCAAAGTACAGAAATATTGAATATTAAACTTTTCAGAGACCTGTTCACGGGCCACCAATGTAGTAATATAGGATGAGGTCAGTTTAATGACTTACCTATATTTTAGATGTATAAATTGGCAGGGTTTAGACTGACACAAAAATACATCATTAATTAAACGGGTTCTCTCTTTTTCAGCTTAATACCAATAATTCTATACCTTGACCAGATGTAATTCACAGGAAACGTTAAACTTATGTTGGCACAGCAGGACTGGACCATTTATTTAACATAATTGTAAATTACATCACACATTTGTACATGATTGGTTGATTATTTTTCCTATAATTAACTTCAGCACAGATGAAATATAGGAACAACAGAACAAGTGAAGGATGATATTTTACTCATTTCTGTAGGTACATTAACTTAGTTTCTGGCTTAGGAAGATAAAGGTTTAGGAGGAAGGAAATGGAGGAAAAGAAGTTAAGAGTCAGGGAGTTATCTTGATGTGTTTAACCAGAAGCATGGCAGCTCTCCGGCTGAACTCGGCTACACGTTGGTACCCTTGGCAAAGCATTTGACGACTTGTTACCTCGTGAAGATGGTCAGTCTCCCTCGGTCCAGTTTGGTCAGTTCGTTTACCATTCTCAGCGTCTCCAGACGTGCGCCTTGACTCGAACCGAAAGTAACGGCAGCTCCTGGTGTTGTTTTCAAGATAAGACGTTCCTTAAAGGAATGTCAATAAAAGAGAGCTTTTTCAGCTGTTGAAGATGACTTATAACTTGGCATGTTATAAGCCTTTAACTGAATGACGTGGTCATTAGCGTGTTGACCAGACGATCATCAATTCTTTGGGGAACCTCATCATGGGTTGAGGACCTCAGCAAACTCCGTCAGTTCCAGCAAAAGCTTAGAACTTTAAGGAAGGATCTGTGATCAGTGACTTGTTGTTCTTCTCTGATTGGTCCAAACAAACCAGTGGATGAAGGTCACTCGGATAGGAGAAGATCAGTTTTTAGAACAGAGAAGAAGTTGTTTAGAATGAAGACAGAGAAACAGATTAGACTGGAGCCAGCTTCATAAAACAACTGATTAAAACTGTGTTCTAACTTCTAACAAAACTGATCGAGTTCAGTCTGACATATTAATTCACTTTCACCGTTTGATTCATCATATGAAGAAGTGATCATTATTTTGAAATAACATTGGATTTCCAACTTGAATTAAACAGTTTGAATTAAACAGTCTTTGACTTAACAAACATTGAATTCAATAATGCTTATACAAGTAACACAAGGTTATTCATTAACACAAAAATAGAGGAATAAGAGAGTCTCTTATGACTTATTGTGTTTTGATTCAAAATAATGTAATAAAATAGTGTTAATGTCCTTTTTCTGAGAGTATCAGTGAAAAGGTGTCACTGGGACAGTTCAAGTATCAGAGCGGGCATGGTCATGCCCACTACATAGGTGACACCAGATGTAGCTTATAGCCACAAGCCTTCACGTCCATGAAGCCTAACCCATTCTCATGTGTGTAGTGGTGTGGGAACCTGAAGGTTTTTTTTGCACTTAGTTTTGTCAGCTTCTCCTTTGACTTGTAGGCTTGGAACATATGAGTAGCTCTGGTTGTAACGACTGGGAATAAAAGTGCCACATTTATCCACTAATAAATTGTCTATTTTACACTTGATTGAGTGATGTGACATTTATTGGACTTACATGTTACAGTTGCAAAAGGGGTCTGAGAGTAATGTAATTCCAATCCCGTGTATGTCCTGTATATGTTGCAGTTTTGACAATAAAGTTGACTTTGACTTTGAGATCTTTCAAAGTTTCTAGTAGAAATGTTGTCGCTCACTAACAAGTTTGGCTTCCTTGTCATGCTAATATTATTAGCATTAGCCAGGCAGAAATGACTTAAAGCT
Source organism: Garcialebias charrua (assembly GCA_038048925.1). Lineage (NCBI taxonomy): Eukaryota > Metazoa > Chordata > Actinopteri > Cyprinodontiformes > Rivulidae > Garcialebias > Garcialebias charrua. The sequence goes on along the minus strand of JBBPBX010046247.1, from coordinate 20,626 downwards.
CCCCTGACATGATCTTTCAACTTTCCAAAAAATGGCACAACATATATAAATATTAAGATTGACCTCTGACCGTTTTTGCTAAAATAATGTTAAATGAATGAAAATTCCTCCCAAAAACAGTTTAAAATTAGCGCCATTTTTTTAACACGATAAATAGGGATTTCGCCGTCGCAGGATGATGACGTCATAACAAGAGACGTGTCTACTGCGCAGCTTGAAAACAATGGAGGAGCTACAAACTCGATCCGTCCAATTTAGCCATTTAAAAGTTAATATTTTAGCGGATTGTCTGCAGAGAAGCCAAAGTTATTTCCAGTAAACAGCAGGTTATAATTTTTTTTCAGCTCCTGCTGGTTTTTGGAGACTTTTCACTTCAGGACGTGAGCAGCTCTGTGAGGACTTACAGCATAGTTTCCACAGCACTGAAATGGTAATATATTAGTTAATGGTTCTAATAATTATTCAACATTAATTTATAGTTTAAAAAATTAGTCCCTTTTAAAATATCTGTTAAATATATTATTCTTTTATTTTATTTTGTTTGTGTTTTCAGGTTTCCAGGTCTCCAGTCCATCACCTGAGGCTCTTCCTGTTGAACCACTAGTAACCCAGACTTTCACATCACAGCAGGTAAGATTGCATCAACGAAAAGAATAGTACTCAACAATATTCTTTGATGTAAATCTGTTGATTTTCTGTGGTTCTGATGAGGGAAGTGACAAAGTGGATGCAGCATTCAGCCCATAATGGACCCAGATGTCCCCTGCGTCCAGACCTACAACACCTGGACATCCATGAGCGTGGCGGAGCGAGGATTCACAGAAATGTCTTCACCTGAAGAGTGGACCGAGGTGGAGAACAAACCTTGATATTGTTCAACAACAGATGGAGACATCTTCAGGATCTGTAGAACATCAGGACTGCTGCAGAAAGCTACGTTTGTGCATCAAGACATTAAAATATGCAGAAATACTACAACTGGCCAGAGCATTGAGATGAAAATGAATCAATGAATTTAATATTTTTTCTGACTGTTCAAATGAACATATTGTTTGAAAAAAAAAGGATAACAATGAACCAAGTGTTTCTGTAGTTATGTGTAAATAAAGTTACAGTAGTACACTATATTATCTGTTAGTGTTGAGTTATTCTTTGTGAGAATATTTGTGTATCTGTTTTAATTTCATTCGTGCATCTACAACTCACAGCTCATACTTTAGTAAAAACAAAATTGGTGAATGTTGAAAAAAACATTTTATTAAAATAAAACCATCCCATATTATCAAATAAATGAAAACCTCTGGGGAAACATTAATATGAACAGATTATCAAAAAAAATTGAGTTTAAAAAATGCAAGTGGTGTTTGACTTCATCAGCTCTGTAAAAATGACTCCAACACCTCCTCGTCCACCCTCCTGTCCAGGTGTTGTAGGTCTGGACGCAGGGGACATCGGTCTAGTTTCTCCTCATCCTGCTGCTTGTACTTCTTCAGACTCCACCACCTCCTCGCTCCTCCACGCTCATGGATGTCCAGGTGTTGTAGGTCTGGACGCAGGGGACATCTGGGTCCATTATGGGCTGAATGCTGCATCCACTTTGTCACTTCCCTCATCAGAACCACAGAAAATCAACAGATTTACATCAAAGAATATTGTTGAGTACTATTCTTTTCGTTGATGCAATCTTACCTGCTGTGATGTGAAAGTCTGGGTTGTACTAGTGGTTCAACAGGAAGAGCCTCAGGTGATGGACTGGAGACCTGGAAACCTGAAAACACAAACAAAATAAAATAAAAGAATAATATATTTAACAGATATTTTAAAAGGGACTAATTTTTTAAACTATAAATTAATGTTGAATAATTATTAGAACCATTAACTAATATATTACCATTTCAGTGCTGTGGAAACTATGCTGTAAGTCCTCACAGAGCTGCTCACGTCCTGAAGTGAAAAGTCTCCAAAAACCAGCAGGAGCTGAAAAAAAATTATAACCTGCTGTTTACTGGAAATAACTTTGGCTTCTCTGCAGACAATCCGCTAAAATATTAACTTTTAAATGGCTAAATTGGACGGATCGAGTTTGTAGCTCCTCCATTGTTTTCAAGCTGCGCAGTAGACACGTCTCTTGTTATGACGTCATCATCCTGCGACGGCGAAATCCCTATTTATCGTGTTAAAAAAATGGCGCTAATTTTAAACTGTTTTTGGGAGGAATTTTCATTCATTTAACATTATTTTAGCAAAAACGGTCAGAGGTCAATCTTAATATTTATATATGTTGTGCCATTTTTTGGAAAGTTGAAAGATCATGTCAGGGGAGCTTTAAGTCACACATGCGCAGTCTGGTCAGTTTTTCACGATCTGAAAAAAATGAACAGATTAAGCATTTACATGGACATGTGCGGGTTATGAATCGGCGTAAACCACCCATTTCATTGTAATCACAAATTCTTTCGGATTGCGCTGAATAAGCAAAAAAATAACCCGAACGGGGCATTTATATGACACGTTTTTATTCCGAACGGCCTTTAATCTGATTACCTGTACTTATGTCCTTGTAAACAGCTAGTGACTGCAGCATAGGGACACCAGTATCCCCCGTGACCGTGAAGCAGGTACCGTATTTTCCGGACTATAGGTCGCACCTTTTTGCCTAATTTGCAAGCCCTGCGACCTATAGAGGTGAGACCTATTTATGGATTATTCCCCATGTTTTTAGACCCATTTTTCGCTCAGATATTACCGTTTTTCATTTTGGCCAAAAATGGTGAAGTACCACTTGTGGCCGCTAGGGACGCAGGCACCAGAACCGTAGTGGCTGGCTTCAGAAAGGCTGGCATCCTCCCACCGTCAGCTGGAACTGCTGAGGACTCAGACAGCGGTGAGGAGGAGGAGATGGAGGGACAGGGACCTTTGACGATGGGAAACCTTCCTCGTTCTCTGGCTGAACTTTTTGCAAGCGACACAGAGGACGAGGAATTCGAAGGGTTTGAATAAACAATTTGTTTGAATAAAAACCGTAAAATAAATATCTGTTTCTGTCATCTTTATGGGCGGGTGAGCGTGTAGTAATTTTAAAGCCGCTTTATTTATGTTGTTGAGACTGTCAAAGTGCATTTATTAACAAAAGTTAAACTAAGACACACTCTTACAATAATGTCAGCTAGCAAATATATTTTTTAGGCGTTTCTGTTGTTAAATTTTAACAAAATGCAGGGTCTCCGCCCGTTGCGCACACGTATCATCAGACGTAGCGAAACAAATTTTTTAATCCAGCTCATTTCACAATTACGTTCATTTATTAAGGAAAAGTTCAGCTCAGACACATATTTGCTATAATTTTTAGCAAACAAATAATTGTTTTTAAGTTTTAATCTTCTTAAAGCCTTGCTGTGCGCTCCTGTGGCAGACATTTGCAGCAGAGCTAAACACTCAGACCACATTTCCGGGTTGTCTCAGCGGTGATACGTCACGTCAGCGGTGGGTGACTCGTTACGTCGGCGGTGACGTAGGTGCGACTTATATAAAGGTGCGACCTGTTTATGGATTTTTCCAATTTATTGACAATAATTGGATAAAGCGACTTATGTAAAGGTGTGACCTATAGTTCAGAAAATACTGTAAATTAATGAATGTATGGTTAAACTTGGGAGCTGTGGTTGTGGTGTTAGTGCAGCAGTCTTAATTTTGAGGTTGCCAGTTGGAGTCCAGATTGAGTCAAGAAAGACATCCAGTGCAATTCCAGTGACAATTTGTATGTTTTTGCTCACTGTGGCAACCCCTGAAAAAGGGGGATGTAAAGCTCTGTATTTTGAAACAGAGCCGTTGAAAGTACAAATACAATATATGTTCATAAAGACAATATGTGTGCCTGTAATAATAACTGACCTCCATCATAGAGGGTAAACCCTCAAATGTCTGTATTCTTCTTTGAAAGCAGCTTTCTGATGTTTCAGCAAACCGTAAAACTGCTTTCGTCTCTACAAATTATTCGCCTAACATCATAAGGGTGTAATAAATCAGCAGCTAGATCTGTATTTGAGTTGTCAGACTGCCTTATGACCAGGACTTCCTGCTACTAAAGCTACAGCCAAACCCCCGATCTGTCTTTATACACATGGATCCTAAATCCCATTTAGTCACATATGGTCAGGAATATTTCAGTACACCCCCACTACACACACTCAAACAAGCTCACAAACCTCAAGATGTATATGTTTAACACATACATGCATA
>JBBPBX010046245.1:0-26663 GCA_038048925.1 Garcialebias charrua | reverse complement strand
AGCATTAAATCAATATTTTCTGATATGCTACAGTAGTGTACATAGTCTTGAATAAAGGGAGTTAAGTCACATACCTTGGCCCACCAGCTGGACAGAACAAAATAAGTGTTGACGTTCTCCTCTCCAAACTGTTCTGCCACATATAGACCAAGTGAACCGTACTTGTCATATATGTTCTTCTTGGTGGAGTCAACCAGGATCGAGTGAGCATTATTTATTTCTTTAAATTTTTCCGCTGCCTCAGGGTTGTCTGGGTTTTTGTCAGGATGAAACTTCAGTGCCAGCTTCCTGCACACAAAAACAAAACAAAAAAGAATCAAAAAGTAAACAATGTGGTGCTCTGGGTTTTGGTTAACTATTCTTCTGGATTTCCACTGAGTGGGGAGGTTTTGGGTGTGAGAGCCAATAGAAAGCAAGAAAGTCAGACTAAATGTTTCTTGTTTCAATCATGATTCACAAGTTATTAACTGTATGTCAGATCTATTGTGAAAAATGCTGCTTCAAAACATTTCTTTCTCAGCAGCACCAAGTGGAGCACCCATGTCCCCCGTCACAGACGGATTTGAATAGTGAATGTTTGTCATTTTCAGGACGAGTGTTTTTCTGGACTGTGATTGAACAGAATGAAGTAAACCAAGACATTCAAGTGGGCAGGAGTCAGAGTGTAGAAGAACACAGGTAGAGTTGTTTTGCTAGTCTGAGGCAGTGCAGAGTGACGGATCCTGGCGAGTGGAGGGAGCAACTTTATCCACCACCAGATGCAACAGTGGAGCCATGGGATGGCCAACGGTGGCCTTGGCCCCTGTGGCGGTTCTGGCGTGGGGCCAACACGGGCCGGTGCCCGTGTAACACGGAGCCTGGCCCTACCTCTGGCCCGCCCTCCAAGCGGAAACCATCCGATACCAGCCATGTTTACGTATCAGATTTTTGATCCAACCTGCCGATATTTTCTGATCCATGATGCACGTTGGCTTCAAACTATGGAATGGATTTACTGAACGGAGGCGTGTCTCATGAACCCAGAGTAACAAGACCCGCCTCAAATTCAAGAAATCCATTTCATAGTTTGCAGCCAGCTACAAGCGTGAGGACTGAATGGTACTCAGTTGGGCTTGTTTTGGGATCGTTTTGAAAGAGTGGGTCGTTTGTTTATGGATTGTTTTCATGGAACTGGACGCTTGTTTCTGTCGCAAGATCTGACAACACTGGTGAGTAGCATCTTAGCTAGCAGCTAGCCGGCTTTTCATCGTAACATGTGCGTTACGTGGAAGTATTTTACACTAAACACCGCAAGACAGCAACGTTCAATGTTTGCAGAGCTACTGTATATAAACACATCTGCGTCACATTAAATCGCGGTAAAGTTAGTTTTACGCCAGACATTCGAGCTCCGGGGCTTCAGCGGTGTGTTTTTCTTTTTCATCCCGGGATGGGGGCTCTGATTCCGGTGTTTCAGCTTTCCCCTGGAGCTCCGTGGCTTCGCATCATATCATAATACCGTATTCTCCGGTGTATTATACGCAGTATTTTTGCTCATTTGAATATCCTGCGTATTAAACACCGAAGAGATTTATGGATTTTTTCCCATATTTTTAGACCCATTTTTCGCTCTGATTCTTCATTTTTCATTTTGGGCAAAAAATGGTGCAGTACCAGTTTCGGCCGCTATGGGCGCTAAGGCGCTCTGTAGTCTGTTTACCTGCACTGTACCAAAAATGGTGCAGTACCAGTTTCGGCCGCTATGGGCGCTAAGGCGCTCTGTAGTCTGTTTACCTGCAGACTGTACCTCGAGGCGTATCCTGTTATTTGTGTATTCAGATAAAAACCCATCACCCACCGCAAAATCACTGAGAGAGAGCAGGAGAAACCAACGAGACAACACACTGAAACCGAGGACAGAGAACAAAGAGAGAAAATGCAGCCAAAAAGAAAGTCCTATACTGCAGAATTTAAGTTGCAGGTCGTGAAATTCGCTGCGGAAAACAGCAACCGAGCAGCGGGACGTCACTTCGGGGTCAACGAGGCCTGTGTTCGCTTGTGGAGAAAGGCGGAGGTCTCGCTGACCGCCATGAAGCGGTCCAAGAGGGCGAACAGGGGGAAGAAGGCCCGCTGGCCCCAGTTGGAGGAACGGGTCAAGCAGTGGGTTCTGGAAGAACGCGCGGCCGGGAGAGGCGTCTCCACAGTCCAGCTGCGGCTGCACGCCGTGGCTCTGGCCAAAAACATGGACATTTTGGAGTTTGCTGGCGGTGCATCGTGGTGCTACAGATTTATGTGTAGAAACCAGCTTTCTCTGAGGGCGCGCACCACCATGTGCCAGAAGCTTCCAGCAGACTTTGAGAAGGTCGCCAGCTTCCGCGCATTCGTCGCCTGCCAAGTCCACGACCACCACATCTCGCCAGCCCAAATTTTGAATATGGAAGAAGTACCACTGACATTCGATTTGCCAATGTCTAGGAGTGTCTCAAAGAAAGGTGAGAAGAGCATCTCCATCATGACAAACGACTTAACGTGAACGAAAAAGGATGGATGGACACTGGGATGATGAATGTGTGGATGGCCAGATGTTACAGCAAGCGGCCAGACGGTTTTTTTAAATCTAAAAAGGCTGTTCTGGTGATGGACAGTATGAAAGCCCACATTACGCCAGCTGTGAAAGACAAGATAAAAACGTCAAACTCCATTCCTGCCATCATCCCAGGTGGACTGACCAAGGTTCTCCAGCCCCTCGACATATCTGCAGTGGTGGGCCTCCGACCGCTAGGGAGCGCTAATGCGCTAATCCGCTTATAGCGTTGCTAAATAATCTGTTAGCTTTACAGCGGATTAACTAACTTTTATAATTCATATGCGGATTTGCGCTATTTTTATTTAAAATGCAGTACCGCTAATAACTAATTATCTATCAGTAAAACCGAAAAAACTTATTTACAGGCCCGGACGACTGCTAACAGACCATATCCTGTCAGCGCCGGATGTGGTCCGTGACAAAAAAGCGTCCCCTCAGTCTCTTTACTAGAGCGAGCGCTCTCAGTTAGCAGCCAGTGTGTTACTCTGCAGCCTTATTGCTTGTTTTCGAAGAGTCAGACGAAGAGTTTTTAACATGGAGGGTGAACTTATGGATGTTTCTCAGCGGCCTACGCGACGCGTCTGGATTTTTAAAAGTATTTCGCCACTGCCCTCTTCAAAATGGTGGCCGCGACGGCCACAGAAGATATGGACTTTCCATGAAACACGGTAAAAACAATTATTTCTTTGCTGAGAAAAAATATATTTCTTATCTGACTTTATAGCACAAGGTTTTTCTGAGCTTAAAGCTTCAGTATGTAGCTTTTTTATAAACATATTTCTTCACTCTGTCACTACCTCCTGACAGACTGATGTTAGCCAGGTAATCTCTGAAAAAAAATAAAAAAAATATTGTCCCCTTGCTTCTCCAGGTGGTAAATAAGCATTTCTAAAAAGAAAAGGTGACCCGCCATTTTCCAGCCAATAAAAACAGAGTTTGTAACCAGCCAATAAAAACAGAGCTTGAATTTGAATCAGCCAATAAAAACAGAGCTTGAATTTGAAATTCAACAGACCACAAGGGGGCAGAGCCACATATGGCTCTGAGGGGGAGGGATCAGAATGCTTTGCCTGTTGAAAATATTTCTAAGTGCTGCAGTTCTACAGAAACTGCATACTGAACCTTTAACCGGTTCAAATGGTCAAATCTGCTGGATTAAAAAAATTATTTCGCCATTTGCCCTCTTCAAAATGGCGGTTAGCGTGTTAGCATTAGCGTCCGCTAGCATTGGTAATACATAAGTGCTTTTGAAATTGTGGACCTAAATAAATCAATAAGTGCTTTAGAAATAGCGGAACTAATTTTTGGATTAGCGTTGCCCAGCACTGCATATCTGTGAACAGGAGTTTTAAAGCTGCTCTGCACCGCTTGTGGGAGCAGTGGATGGTTGATGGAGAACACAGCTTCACAGCTACAGGCCGCATGCGCCACGCCACGTTCCTGCAGGCCATAGACTGGATCGACAAGGCTTGGAAATCAATTTCCACAAAAATAATCCAGTCTGGATTCATTAAGGCTGGGATCATCCCACGGCCAGATGGAGCAGAGGACACCATCGAGGAGGAGGAGGAGGAGGACCAGACTGGGCCTTTGAGTACCGGTGAGCTGGACCGTGCGATGGCTGAACTGTTTGCCAGCGACACGGAAGATGAAGACTTTGAAGGTTTTGAATAGTGTAAATAGTGTAAATAGTAGTGTAAATATCCGCTCATTCTCAATCAGTTCATCTGGACAGTTTCTTTTTTGTAGGAACGTTTCACCCTCACTCCAGAGGGCTTCGTCAGTCAGAGTAGTCCCAAGCACACTGAAGTTACCCCACCAAGTAAACAACTTAAGTGGACCAACCAGTTTGCTGTAGCCAAGATGGTTTCTGGGGGCTGTCCTGTCCCTCGTCGACTCCTCCCAGGCAGGCAGACATGTCCAAAGTGGTTCAAGACAAGAAAGTTCATTCTCAATAGTCCAGGTATCAAATCCGCTCATTCTCAATCAGTTCATCTGGACAGTTCAGATGAACTGATTGAGAATGAGCGGATTTGATACCTGGACTATTGAGAATGAACTTTCTTGCTTAGTAGTGTAAATAATTTGTTTGAATAAAAACTGTAAACAGTTTCTGTTTCTGTCATTTTTATGGGCGGGGTGAGCGTGTATTAATTTTAAAGACGCTAATATTTATGTTGTTGTAACTGTCAAAGTGCATCTTTGACAGATGACACATTAACATATATATATAAGACACGTTAACATATATATATTCAGCTAACAAATAATTTTTTATTTTAAGTGTTTCTGTACGGTAGTTTAATTTTAATTAAATTCAGTTCTTGCTGCGCTACAGTAAACCTGGGTGCACAATGCTCTCACCTGGTCTGGGTGAGAGCATTGTGTTGTTTACATTCAAAATTCAGCTGATTTGTAATAATTTATTAACAAAAATTAAACCGAGACACGTTAACATATATATTCAGCTAACAAATATATATACTGTATTTTTTAAGTGTTTCTGTACGGTAGTTTAATTTTAATTACGGTAAATTCAGCTCTCGCTCCAAACCGGGCCTGTGGGCCTGTTGTGTGTGTGTGCTGTGCGCACATCGTGTTGTTTACATTTTAAATTCAGCTGATTTGTAATCATTTATTAACAAAAATTAAACAGAGACACGTTAACATATATATTCAGCTGACAAATATATTTTTAGGCGTTTCTGTAGTTAAAATTTAATTAAATTCATGTCGCGCTGCACAATGGACCACATTTCCCAGTTGTCTCAGCGGTGGGGTGACGCGTTACGTCGACGTCGGGGAGGGTTTGGCGCCATCTAGTGGCCATAAAAAAGACTGCATCGGCAGTGCGCATTAAACACTGAAGCGTATAATGTACATTTTTTTCTGATTTATTCCCAAAAATTGGACAAAGTGTATTATACACAGGAGCGTATTATACACCGGTGAATACGGTAAACAGCTACATTATAAAACAATGTAAAATACTAAAAACCGGAACATGTCTCTTTGTTGGTTTATGCCAAGAACTTAGCAGATGTAAAGCCATTTAATATTTTATTCAATTAATTTATTCATTCATTTAAAAGAGACAAAATAAAACAAATTCATCAAAAAGAAAACATTGAATGAAGAGAGTGCAGAAAGAAGAAAAAAAAATCTTATATCACCCCATTATTTAAAAGAATATATAAAATAACTTTAAACAAACAATCACTTAACTCCATATATGTAAAATTAACTGAATTATAACCATTTTTGAGTTGGCTTATTTCAATTGCCTACTGCAGCCATCTTCAATTCAATTGTATCCAAAAGTTAATTAGCAGTAAAGAAACATCCGTTTATTATTTCTTGAAAGATTTTTCAAAATCTGTCCAGCGGGTCATGAGATATTTTGCTAACAAACTGACACCATTGATTCCAAATAAATAATGTGGCAAGATGTCCTGCGGACATTGAACGCACCATACTGGTGCTGCGATGTGATTGGTGGGTCGGGCTGGCTTCCGGTATAAAACTGGCCCAGTCCTCAGGGGTATCACACGTCATCCGCCTTCCGACGGCGGTTGCTAGCTGTGTCGCGCTAGCAGGTGCATGGTCGCGATGATCTACTGTTCTCGCAACCATAATTACAAGCTTCCCGTTTCCCTCTCCTGCTAGAGGTGAAACTCGATGGTGAGTAAGCGCCAGTTTATCTTTCTGTTTTATACTTTTGTAGATTTTAATGTCAAATATTTATTGTTTTAGTTCCCTGCTGTTTGTCCTTGCTGTGTGTTTGCTGCTGTCCGGATGGTCCCGACTGGTTTCTGCCCTCCATCTGGGTCGTTCGACTGCTGACTGGTCCTGTGTTGGTGTTCGCTGTCTGAACGGCGTGGAGCGGGCTGCGTCACGCGTCCTGCGGGCTGAACTGGACCGATGTCCAGCTCAACTAACTAGCGGGTGTCGGCTGGAGTGGCGTCTCTTCCGGAGTGACAGATCAGACCAGGGTGGACTTTGGACTGTCGTGTGATCATAAAAGCATCCCTCCAGGCGGTGACTGAATACTGTTTGGTGTGGGAAATGTGTGTGTGTGTGTGTATATGATTTTCTTTCCTGTTTTATATTGATATGAATTGCACTTTTTAACTGAGCGAGAACTGCCTTTTAAAACTGTAACTATTTAGTATTTTATGTAATTAAACAATTGTGCAATTTAATTGGTGCCAGTGGGTCTGTCTCAAGCCTCCTCTGCAACGGGTCTATGTGCCTTAAGGGTAACTTTTAGTAAAGTTTTTAACCAAATTCACTTTTTTAAATTAAAAATAGATTATTTATTTTTTAAACTAAAGTTCCCTATTTTTATCCTTACCCGTCCGGGTACATAACGTTATAATTTTAAAGAAAGGTCTTATGCATTCTAATAGTCCTTTGCATATGCTTTGGGAATGAGTCTCAGCTACTCCCACACCAAATTTTACCTCAATTTTTTGTCAAATTGACTGAGTTGTAGTCAATTTTGTGATTTTTAAGTTCAGTTAGCTGTGGCTGCCATCTTGAATTGGATGTACTTTAAAAGTCAACCAGTCGTAGAGAGCCCTTCAGTGATTATCTCTTGAAAGTTTAATCAAAATCTTTTCAGTTGTTCATAAGATATTTTGCTAACAGACAGATGCAGAATACAAACATACTGTAATTGTTGACTTTTGGAAGCATGTGATGAAAAAGAGACTGGGTGAAAGTAACTTAAAAGATTTAAGTAGTTACACTTTTTGTGTTAGCAGAATTTGCACTGCCAAGAGAAGATTAATCTTCTCTGTACAGACAAGTACAGTACAGTGTATACAAATATATTCATGCATGTCCAAAAAGGCAACGTGAGGTAAGTTTTATTAATGTTGGATACATTTCTTAGTTACAATTAAATCCTGCTAACACAAAATCTGAATCTTTACTCATTTGTTGATCGGTTTGCCAGAAATCATCAAAATCGCAGAATACAGTTGCTGTGATAGTAGGGCAGCCAATGTTGTTATATAATTTTGGACTGAGAAACTGAACCAAGACTTCACCTAACAGTTATTTTCATTATCATTTTATTTGCTTATTAATATATTTTCTTCAGTCAATACAAATACTGTCTGTAAAATGTTTTATATTTTTCTCATTTGATTTTTTAAACCATTTTCTTTGGTTACAATGGTTAATCACCGCTTTAAAAAATAAGAGTCAAGTAAGATTTCAAATCTGTCTTTTTCTCAGAGAAGAACGTGCCCCACTGACAAAACCTCTGGCCCCAGCTAGGCCCCACCAGTACAACTGGTCTAGAACCGTCACTACTTGGCCCCCATAGAATAATCAAATCAGAAGACTTTTCAAGTTGCTCACATGCTGAGATTGATGTAAGGTACTGTATTTCCAATTCTCTTCGCTCCATGACATTAAACAACAAAGATAATTAAAGCTGCAAGCAGCATTGAGGCCCACGCAGCAAAGCGCCGCTCCGGCCTTACGGCGACCGCAGAAGCTCCAGCTAGTCCATCCGGTAGCCATTGCGAAAGTTCTCGTGCCTATTATTTTATCAACTGAAGTTATTGAAGTTCCATGATTTGGTAGATTATTATATTTTATCAGTTATGTATAGGGCTCAGAATAACACCTTACCTTTAAATATCCAAATACATTTTGTTAAAAGACAAAGTTGTTATAATCTTAAGGGGACAGAGATATTTGTAAAACCAAAATACAGAACTAGTTTGAAGGGACGGTCTACCTCAATCCAAGGAATTGGATTGTGGAATGATTTGGAGAATGTTAAAAATGCCAAGTCAATGTGTACATTTAAGAAAATGATCAAAACTGAATTGTTAAAAAATATATATATGAAGTAGCGTAATGTGTATTGTATTAGTTAGAAAATTAGAGTTATTCATTTTGTTCTGTTACTGGAAGATTATTATTGTTTGAAAAAAGGGGCAGATATAATAAGATTTTTTCTTCTTTCTGCTACCTTTCATTTTTTTACATTTTGTACGTTATCGTTTATGGGATGTTTTGTATTGTGGGATGTTTTGTATTGTATTTTTTTAAATGAACAAATTTTATAAATAATAAATAAATAAATAAATATCCCGCACCTGTTCAGCAGGGTGCGCATTTGCCAAATCTTCAACATCACCTGCGACCGCCGGAGCTCCAGCAACGCCTCCCAGTTGCAATCGTGAACGCTGTCATTCCATTCCCGCATGTGTCCACCAGGGTGCACATATGCCGAATGTTTGAAATCACCTTCCGCCCATATCAGCACGAGTCCAGCTTCAGGCTTTACAAGTTTGGCAAAAATCTGACCTTCCAGACAGGAGTTATTGTGACTACCTGTTTTGTTGTGAATATTTGATGAGTACTTCCTTTATGCTTTTCAATATGTCATGTGTAGTAATCAACAGTTAGTGAATACAGTTTCAGTCTTATATCTTATTATATATTGTTAGAATGTTGTTCATCGACTTCAGCTCGGCATTTAACACCATCATCCCCCAACAGCTCATCCTTAAACTGGACAGTCTGGGGCTGAACACCTCAATGTGTAACTGGCTGCTAGACTTCCTGACCGGGAGACCACAGACAGTACGAGTCGGGAGTAACACATCTAGCACCATCACATTGAACACAGGGGCCCCACAAGGATGTGTGCTGAGCCCCCTTCTATTCACCCTGCTAACACACGACTGCACACCATCATACAGCTCCAACCACTTCATCAAGTTTGCGGACGACACAACAGTGGTGGGTCTCATCAGCAACAACGATGAGACGGACTACAGGAACGAGGTGAGCCGCCTGGCCTTGTGGTGCGGACACAACAATCTCACTCTCAACGTGGAGAAGACAAAGGAGATTGTTGTGGACTTCAGGAAGAAGGATGCCCAACATGCCCCTCTGACCATCAACAGCACCGCAGTGGAGAGAGTAGACAGCACCAAGTTCCTGGGAGTGCACGTCTCAAAGGACCTGTCCTGGAGCAGGAACACTGCAGCACTGGCAAAGAAGGCTCACCAGCGTCTCTACTTTCTCCGCAAGCTGAAAAGGGCTGGAGCTTCAACCCCCATCATGAGCACCTTCTACAGAGGTGCCATAGAAAGTGTCCTGACCAGCTGCATCACTGTGTGGTTTGGTGCATGTACTGCATCCTGCCGCAAGAGCCTCCAGCGCATTGTGAGAGCAGCTGAGAAGATAGTCGGCACCTCCTTCCCCTCACTGCAGGACTTACACAGCAAACGCCTCACTCGGAAAGCCCACTGCATGGCAGGTGATCCCACACACCCACTACACAGCTGCTTCAGACTGCTGCCATCAGGAAGGAGACTGAGGAGTCTCCAGGCTCGAACCAGCAGACTGAGAGACAGCTCTGTTCATCAGGCAGTCAGGATGCTAAACACTCTGCCTGCTCTGCCCCCCCTCCCATTTGAACTGCCTTAACACTAAAACTTTCTCACACATTACCACACAACACAAAGATTTTAACACTGGACTCTGTGTCATCAAACGGGTTATTCACTAAACTCTCGGTCATGTGCTCATACAGTTTGCACTACTTCTCATACTTGCACTAATGTTTGTATTACATCACTGCCTATAATCATAATACTGTTTACATTCTCTGTTTACATTTATTAATACTGTTTACTTTTATTACTACTGCTTACATGTAATTACTACTGTTTACATTTACACTACTCTAATATCTACACCACTGCTGATACATATACAGTGTGCTCTGAACGGTCTTATTTAGGGATGCCCAATGTGCCTTACTGCATATGCCACTTTTTGCCTCTATAACAACATCAACTACTACCTCATACATATACTGTGTACATTAACTCATACGCTGCTTTGCCACTTTGCAAATGTCAATGCTAGAAACCTTTAGTTTATTTTAGTTATACTTTTTATACTCTTTTTTTATACTAGTATGCAAAAACTCAGGACAGTATTATGTTCATTAAATGTTTAATGTTTTAGTTTTAGAGTTGGTGTAAATTTTCATACTCTTATACCACTATGCAAAAAACTCAGGACAGTGTTAGTTTTACTATTTTATGCTTATGTCAATTATTATATGTTTCAGTGTTTCAATGTTTAGATGTTTACTGTTGCACCGAGGGACTGAGAGAAACGCAATTTCGGTCCTGTGTATGTCCTGTACAGTACATATTGCAGATCTGACAATAAAGTTGACTTTGACTTTGATATCTTACACAGGGTGAAGCTGGAAAGAGTCACCCAATAATCAAGTTCAGCTCAGACACATCTTTGCTATAATTTTCAGCCAACAAATATATTTTTTAAGGTGTTTATGTTGTTAAATTTTAAAGAAATGCACGGTTTCCACTGGCTGCTTGAGACAGCGAAACTACCGTACGGTATTTTTTAAATCCAGCAGATTTGACCATTATGTGCATTTATTAAAACCCTCTCGGGTCTGAGGTCTAAATGTCCGTTTTGGTATAAATTTGAATTTACCCTTATATTTCCATCATAAAAACTATTTATCTGGCCTTGTTTGGTTTTTTTTTTTTCAGGACAACCTCATCTTTATGATTTTACAGTCTTTGTTTCATTTTGACAAAATGCATGAGCACATTGGAGCAAAAAATAACAAAAAATTAAATCCGTGTTAGTAAAACATTGATATGTTTACTATGAAATTCACAAAAATATTGAACGAACCATTTTCACAGCCTAAAATGAAAATTTCATTGGTATATTTTAAGAACTTGTGTACAAACTTAGTAAAAAACGAATTAGTATACATATTTTCACATCATAAAGTGGGCAATTTCCATGCGTGTTTTTACCAGTATTTACACTGACTATGTGTCAAAACAGTATCTTCATCACAAATTCTCTGTGTTTTTTTCCCTTTCATTCTGAAAAACAGACCAAAAACGACTACAAAACTCTGCAGACACACTAAATAATCATAAAAACCAAATAAAAACCAAATAAAACAGCCAGTCTTACCTGTAATCAATGCCTGATTCCCCCCCCCCTTCTTCACCAAAACGTACTACTGCTGTTCTATTTCCTGTGGGCGTATCCCTTTAAGCCACGCCCTTTAAGCCACACCCTTTAAGCCACGCCTATTGAGTTTTACCCCTGTGCTTCGCACCAACATTGAAAACTTCTAGTCCACGCCCACCTGCTGTGGGCCCATGCCCTCGGTCTATAAGAACCCCTCCTGACCGAGGAACTGCTCCCAACATTTTTTCAATCCAACTAAAGAAGACTTCTGCAGAAAAAAAAAAGAAGAAGACCACATGGCTACCAGTCAACCCTTCAAGTGTTGCACAGGATGTGTCGGAGGGTACATACAGATAGGGGACAAACACCCATTCTGCGAGTCGTGCCTTGAACCTGACCACGCTCAGCAGGCCATGGTCCAGAACCCCGCCTGTCGAGCCTGCCAGCTCCTGCCGACGGAGGAAAGGAAGCGCCGGTCCAACCTCTTCCCCCCGACGGAAGTAGGTTTGCGACCGATGGAGGACTCATCACTCGGCTTTGGTTTCGAGCGGCTGGCTGACTACGAGTCCTCGGGGGTAGCTAGTGCGTCTGGTCAGTACTCTCCCGAAGGGTCTGAATCGGCTTCGCCTTTCCTCCACCTGCCGGAGATGACTAGCCGCGACGTCCCGCCAACTCCCGTGGGAGGCGCAGGACCGGCCATACCCCCCACCGTGGGATAAGTCGTGCTTGCCGGAGCAGCCACCACGACCTACGCGCCGGGCCCGGCGTGCCCACCCCAAGCGCTCTTCCAACCTCAGGACGAGACACCGGGCAGCAGCCAAGCGCCATCTCCTGGGGACCCAGGACAAGAACACGACGCAGACGAGCAGGACGCGCACGTCTCCATGAACAACGCGCTGCCGGGACTGATCAAATGGGCGGCTGGCGCGTGGGACATGGTAGTCCCTGAAGGCACCACGCCGCAATCCTCCTCACGCCTGGTGGAAAGATTCGCAGCCAAGTCGGGGAGCCAGGCGCACACCATCTGGCCCTGTCTCCTTGAAATCAAAAAGCTGCTGCAAGCACAGACCAGCGAACCTCTGAAAAACGGAGCCCCATTTCTGTCCTTCATTCCAACGACGAATGTCCAGGGGCTGACAGACCTGACCTTCCCCGCTGTGCCGCCGCTGGAGCCCAGCTTGTCCGGCGTGTTTGGACTCAAACCAAAGCACGTGGGCACAGCTTTTTCACCACCGTCGGCGGCGGACCAATTCTCAACAAAGATGCAAGACCGCATCCACAAATGCTCAGCGCAGGTGGGTGCGGCAGCAAATAACATTGCTTTATTGGCGTACGTGGTCGGGCAGGAGCCGATGCACGAGTCAGCAGGAGCAGCCCTGGACACCATCACCAACATGTGTGAACTCCTGGCGACCTGCTCAGCCAGGATCTCAGCGTGGGCCACGCTGCTCCAGCGTCAGGTCTGGCTGAAGTTGGCTGAAGTTGTCCACCTCCATCCCAGAAGATGTAAAGAATAATCTGCTGCAGGGGCCGATTTCTGCTCAGGGTCTGTTCGGGGAGCACTATCAGACGGTGTTCGAGCAGCTGCAGTCTTCCTCTGACGCGCTGGAACAGGTGCGTAAGCACACAGCGGCGCCCCGAGCAGACCCTCGTGAAGCACACGGGCCGGTGCGCACGCACGAGCAGAGCAAAGCGTACCGCAGCCAACAGAGGTTCTCTGCCCCCTATCACACCTTCTCTGCGCTGCAGCATCCAGCTAAATCAAGGTTTCATCCGCCTTCTTACTCCCAGAGACCCGGGAACAGCAGGGGAAGGGACCGCTACCAACCTCCATGGGCCAGCCAGCACCAGAACGTGAGGAGAGACCAGCTGAAGAAGTGACGGTGTGCGGGGGATGCTTTACACAGTGTGTTTTTTGAAAATAAAGGTTCCGTTACTGAAAACAGTGTTTTTTGTTCAGACACGCTGGTTGCCTTTTCTCCGAGGCTCGTGAACGCATCTCCGAACTCAGGTTACACACAGAGTCGAATCTAACGATACGTAACAGACGTTTTTCTGTGTTCAGGACACAACATGGAAGAAAAACGGTTCTGATTGGTTGCTTCACAATGTGGTGTGTTCAGGGAAACTCCTAAATTTGAATTTCATTTTGAATTCATTGACTTTTTAGTAATAAAAAATCAACTGATTGCTCGCACAGGGGCACAATACTATAACAGCAATTATCTGTCACATTTCTGGTTGTATTTTGAAGTAAATACACAACAAAATCAATATAAAAACACTACTTTATAAAGATTGGAGTCTGCTGTCCAACAGAATTGAATGCAACACTTCACATGCAGCGTGCTTTGTTTAAAGAGGCTATTTATAGACATGACGTCATGCCCGCAAATATGCGGGCATAGACCCCAAGGAAAAGTTAAGCTTAGACACATCTTTGCTATAATTTTCAGCAAACAAATACAGGTAGTCCTCGGGTTACAACGGTCTCGAGTTACGACGTTTCGTGGTTACGACACATCTCCCATTAAAAATATGTACTGTATATATATTTTGAAAAAAATTATTTTGAAAAGCAGAGTTCCGGTTTTACTTTTGGTTTTACGGCAGAAGCAGAGCTTGATGGCAGAAACAGCGGAGGAGCAACGAGCCAACATGCTAATAGACCTTACTGTAAACTCTGGACCGCGCGAAGCAGTGGAAAAGTACAGGCAGAGCTGCAAAGCTTGAAGGAGCAACGAGCTAACATGCTAACAGACCTTACTGTAAACTCTGGACCGAAAGAAGCAGTGGAAAAGTACAGGCAGAGCTGCAGAGCTTGGAGGAGCAACGAGCTAACATGCTAACAGACCTTACTGTAAACTCTGGACCGAAAGAAGCAGTGGAAAAGTACAGGCAGAGTTGCAGAGCTTGGAGGAGCAACGAGCTAACATGCTAACAGACGGAGGAAAGCCACCAGCTTTCCAGTAGGTTATTAACTTTTTTCCTTCATTATGGCTCCCAAATGTATGTGTTTTTGGATAATTATGTAAGGTACTGTGTTAGAATAAGCAAAGTGCTTGGTAAAATACAGTATTGTACGTATAAGGTGCAGTTTGTATGTATGTTCTGACTTACGTCAAAATTCGGTTTACGACGGCGCGTAGGAATGGAACTCCGTCATAAGTCGGGGACTACCTATAATTGTTTTCAAGCTTTAATCTTGTTAAAGTCCTTCTGTGCACACTCCTGTAGCCATTTGGCAGCCAATCCATTTTTGGCAAAACACCTTTCCGGGTTGTCAGCGGTGACGCGTAACATACGCGATGCCAAGGGCGGAGTGGCCATCGGGAAGTTCGGGAGAAATCCCGATGGGCCGCTTCATGAATGGGCCGATAGGCGCACGGGGAAAATGATGACGGTTGAATAAATCTGCTCAAAATCAACTTGTCCCTCCCTTTAAGAGGCTTCAGCCTCTTAAAGGGAGGGACAGCGCTGATCCCTTTAAGAGACTGCGCTGCACTGGGCCGGCAGTTTGGGAGCTACCATTTGATAAAAACACCCCTGAAAGTTCACCGTTGGTTGAGTCCAACCCAGGAGCGAAGCACGGTTATTTTCCAAAACATCAGATGATGGAGCAGCGCGGAGTCCAAACTGCTAATTAGCAATAAAAATGGATAGGAAGAGGCCAGGTGGAGCTGAAAAAGTCAGGTTGAAGAAAAGAAAGGCGTTACAGGAGGAAGCTACCAAATGTGCAAAGCTTACAGACATTTTTTTCAAAGAGACAGACAGAAGAAGCAACAGGTAATGATATAAATTAAAAACTAGCATAATAAATTAAGCTAATGTCACAACGTTGTACTATGTCACTAAACATGCATGAAAGTCAAGTGGGACCTAAACGGACATAGCCTAGTTAGAAATAAAAGCAGAAATATATAAATCGACCAATTAATAAATAAACGTCAAAGGACAATTTAAATTAAAAGAGAACTTTATCTCATGTTTTAAAAATTAATTGACCATCATGGTTTTTTTCCAACTTAGTTCCAACAAATTATATATTTTAATTCATAATTTTACATTTTACTGTGCTTAAAATACCGGTAGGCCTATATATTTTTTCTTTTTACTTTTACTCTTGGATGACATAATAATAATAATAATGTATTTTCCTGTCATCTGCGTATGTTCCCATACACAGACGAAATTCGTCTCTGCATTTAACCCAACCACCTACCAGGTGGTGCAGTGAGCAGCCCGAAAGCGCCCGGGGAGCTGGAGAAATAGGTGTGCACTCATAGACACCCCAAGCTGGGTAGTGGCTGGGACGCGAACCCGCGACCTTCGGATCCGTAGTCAAAAGCCCTGCCACTAGACCATCTTGGCTCCTCATGTGTTTGAATGTAATTTTTTTCCCCACACAAGTCCTTATTTACGTAATGAGGCATAAATGCATGAGGTGAAGTGAAAACAGGAGACAGAAAAATGTTAAAGCAACACATTTAATAGACAAATTAAAATAAACTCGTGCATATGCATACATATTGCAACCAATGCCAAACTTGTCTCTGATTTTGCTTGTCTTGACCCTAAAAACTTTTCAGAGATGAGGCTTAAAGGACTCAAGAGCTCAGCACTTCAAGAAATAAGCAAAAATCTGCTTAGATTTGATGAGAGAGCCACAGTGAGTACTTTACACACAGAGCTGTCCAGTCTAGCATCCCAGTGGGATAGGCTCAAAAAGTCCCCTCTGGAAGAGTCCACTGTCAGGATAGGTACTGAGATGGAACAGGGTGGCCAGGAGGGCTCAGTTGAACCAGAGATTGAACTTGAAAGCAGGGCTTGTTCTTCTTGCAGAAACTGTGTTATCTGTGTTTACCTTATATTGACACAGTATAACCTTTTCACAGATGCCTACCCAGTTATAGGGCTGGCATACAAATATTTGTTGACCCTTTCATTGTCTCAGGTTGCATGTGAAAGAAGCTTCTCTTCTCTCAAGTTCATCAAGAATAGACTACGAAGCACACTTAACCAGGAGCATTTGGAGGCATTCATGCTGATGTCCACAGAGAAAGAACTTCTTATGTCCATTGACAATGACAAAGTAACAAATATGGTGGCAGAAACTAGTGCACTTCTTAGGCGCTTATGCTGTAGATCACATGTCAAACTCGAGGCCCATGGGCCAAATCTGGTCTCATTGACATTTTATCTGGCCTCAAATTTTACATTTTAAATGTAAAATAGTTTTATGGTTTATCTTTTTGTCACTGTATTTAGTGCAAACTTCTCATGACAGCTGGCCAACGTTCAAGCCAACAAAATTACGTTTTGAGTTTTTCAGTAATCTTTGAGTCTGATATGGAAAGAGCAACAAAGAATTAACTTATCTTTTTCTGTTTTTTAAAGGGGACCACAGATAGGTTTTTTAAATTTTTATGGTATGTCTGTGGGCTATCCAGACAATGTTCATTCAATTTAATACACAAAATAATTCTTAGATAATCAATTATACCCTTTTTAATTCTGCAATTTTTAACTTTTGTTTTGAACGACTGGTTTATGATAATGAGCTCTCATGGCCACGCCCTTCAAAGATCTGTTTACATTAACTACGCCCTCTGTAAAAGCCAGTATCTGTAATCTTTTGTTGTTTTAAAATTAGCTCTTTTTTTAATTACTCATTTGACTTACTGTTAGTGCTAGCTTAAGATAACTTACCGAAAGCAGTCTGCGCGCGCCGCCATTTGCTGCTCCTTTTAGCCCGAATCCGAGGCTAAAAATAGCTCGTTCCTCCTCCGCCCTTTTAGGTCCGCTCGTTGCATGCAGCGCTTTTGGGAGCGATCTCTGCTCCAGTCAGACACATACACAAAGTTCACCGAGTGTTTCCAGTTAATTTATCCGTATGAGGCAACCTCTGACCGGACCCCACGCTCCTCAAAAGCTATCAGCTCCCAGCAGCTCCCGCCCGCAGATGGTCTCTTCGCCGGCGGTCTGCTCGTTTTCCGTCTGCCGGCTGCTCGTTGGGAGCGATCGCTAATACGCTAAAAATTGAACTAAAACGTAAAAATAACAATTATACTTTATTTATAAAGCCATTTAAAACAACCACAGCTGCAACAAAGTGCTGTACACATGAAATTAAGAACATTTAAACAAAAGATGAGATGAAATCAGGAAAAACAACCGTCAGGTCTTTTATACTGAAGTGGGTGGAGCATCACCAGGGGTTGCTAGGTGAGGGGCTGGACTCAAGGTGGAGGGGGATTGTTCTACAGCTTGTGACGTCACAAACCGCAGGATTTGAAAACGAAACATTTCTATCAAAGAGAAATAAATATACTTAAGAGTAAATAAACCACTGGGTGCATTTCTTTGGCCCTAGGACTGTTTTTTTTATGAAGTACATACCTAAAGTTGAGTAAAAAAAACATTAAAAAGTGAATTTTGAATATGTGGTCCCCTTTAAGTCAACTAATTTTGTTTTTTTCCCCACCTGATTTGCTGAATTGTAACAAAATGTAACAAAAAAATTATAACAAAAAAAAGTTGTTGATTGTATTATTGCAATTAAAAAAATGTTATATGTTTCATTTTTGCCTAATATTTTTAAAATGTGAAAAAATGGGCCACTCTTGGCCATTAAACTCCCGGGCTGAAAAGTTGTCCCACTCCGCCCCTGCGCGACGCGTCAGCGGTGACGCATAATAGATGTGGCGTATACGGCGGTGCGACATGTTTATGGATTTTTCCACTTTATTGGACATAATTGGACTGACGCGACGTGTACGGCGGTGCGAGGTGTACGGCGGAAAATAAAGTATATTGTTTTTATTAAATGTTGTCTTAAAAATTGTTGTTGCATTTCTTGTGTGTTAAATTTAGTCCATTGAGATTGATGCTCAGTAAACTAATTGTTGGTTTAGTTTCATAATTATTCTTTATTAACTGAACAAATGCAATTGGTATATTTTTTATTACTTTATCATAGTCCTTTTGGGTACAGATTAGATTATTGTTTTTATGAATTCTTCATAGTCAGATTTCCCTTTTCATCAGTTAGATGAGTGAGTGACCATATTTGCTTCTCCATCCATGTTTCCATGAACACAGACTTCCTTCTATGTAAAATGACTCTGTTGTTCCAAAAAAAAAACCATTTTGAGGACAGAAGTTATATTTGTATGCTATTTTTCAGTTTAATAACACCTGTTGGTGAAAAGCAGATAACTTACCAGGTAATTTAGGAATGTCAAAGTCACATCTTAACAGGAAGTCAATACCTCCAACTTAACTAAAAACCAAAGTGGGGACAGCAAACCAAATCTCATGACCATTTTGAAAAAATGATTGGAGCCATTTAAGTTTTAATACACCATTCATTTTTTAGAAATCTATTGCTTTAATCCCGCCATCTTCATAATTTTTAACTGAATCTCCTTTTTTGATATAATGTTTACTTATTTACCAGCAGTCCAAGCGGCATGTGGCTCAGGGTTGAATGACTTCCGTACGGCTTCGAGGCGATTCTGGTCCACCATCCGGCGTCTCGGGGGGGTAGCGGTACGCGACCAACACCATTTATGGTGGGGGTGGCGTGCTGTTGACCTCAACTCGGGATGTTGTGAGTCGGTGGGCGGAATACTTCGAAGACCTCCTCAATCCTACTGGCACGTCTTCCACTGAGGAAGCGGAGCCTGGGGACTTTGGGTCGGGCTCTCCAATCTCTGGTGCTGAGGTCACCGAGGTGGTTAAAAAGCTCCGCGGTGGCAGGGCTCCAGGGGTGGATGAGATTCGCCCGGAGTTCCTTAGGGCTCTGGATGTTGTGGGGTTGTGTTGGCTTACGCGACTCTGCAATATCGCGTGGACATCGGGGGCAGTTCCCTTGGATTGGCAGACTGGGGTGGTGGTTCCCCTATTCAAAAAGGGGGACCGTAGGGTGTGTTCCAACTATAGGGGGATCACACTCTTAAGCCTCCCTGGTAAGGTCTATTCAGGGGTTCTGGAGAGGAGGGTCCGTCGGATAGTCGAACCTCGGATTCAGGAGGAGCAGTGTGGTTTTCGTCCTGGTCGTGGAACACTGGACCAGCTCTACACCCTCAGCAGGGTCCTGGAGGGCGCGTGGGAGTTTGCCCAACCAGTTTACATGTGCTTTGTGGACTTGGAGAAGGCATTCGACCGCGTCCCTCGGGGGGTTCTGTGGGGGGTACTCCGGGAGTATGGGGTACCAGGCCCTTTGATACGGGCTGTTAGGTCCCTGTACGAACGGTGTCAGAGCTTGGTCCGCATTGCTGACAGTAAGTCAGGCTAATTTCCAGTGAGAGTTGGACTCCGCCAAGGTTGCCTTTTGTCACAGATTCTGTTCATAACTTTTATGGACAGAATTTTTAGGCGCAGCCAAGGTGTTGAGGGGATCCGTTTTGGTGGCCTTAGATTCACTTCTCTGTTTTTTACAGATGATATGGTCCTATTGGCTTCATCAGGTCGTGATCTACAGCGTTCACTGGAGCGGTTTGCAGCCGAGTGTGATGCGGCCGGGATGGGGATCAGTTCCTCCAAATCCGAGGCCATGGTCTTGAGCCAGAAAAGGGTACCATGCCCTCTCCGGGTCGGGGAGGAGGTCCTGCCCCAAGTGGAGGAGTTTAAGTAACATGGACATGATGGTTGTGAAGGAAATAATGAACTATGTCATTGAGCCATTTACATACATTTGTAATCTGTCATTTTCATCTGGAATCTTCCCAAACAGAATGAAAATAGCCAAGATAGTTCCTCTTTTTAAGAATGGCGATAAATGTTTATATAACAATTATAGACCCATATCTTTGTTACCGCAGTTCTCCAAAATTTTAGAAAAATTATTTGTAACTAGATTTGATTTCTTTCTGGATAAATATGATATCTTAAGTAAAAGTCAATACGGGTTTAGATCAAATAACTCAACTTCCATGGCTCTCATGGAATTGATGGAACATGTTACCACAGCTGTTGATAAAAAACAATATTGTCTAAGTGTGTTTGTCGATCTAAAAAAGGCATTTGACACTATCGACCATTCAATTCTACTCGAAAAACTGGACAAATATGGTATTCAGGGCTGCCAACTCTCACACAATGACGTGAGACACACGCATTCTAGGGGTTTCACACGCTCTCACGCCGCATTCACTTTTCTCACGCTAAGAACTGACAAACGTCAAAATCTCAACTCCGTTCCACTTCCGTATTGGGAAAATACACGAGTCCGCTCCACGTTTTCACCACAACCCTTGGTGTTTTGCACAAGAACATCCACGTTGTTGTTATCAGTCCGTATTTTTGCTCCAACCTTCCATCTTACCTGCAGCAGAAACGGAGCAGGAGCTCGGTGTGAAGAAAAAGAGAGGAAAGGTGAGTGGGTTAAATAATATCAAACATGTTAGAAAGAAAGGAAAAACGAGCTGGATGGAGGAGCAGAGAGGGAAAGTGAAGAATATTATGCTTTTATATACTTATACTGATTGAAACTATTTTACAAATGGTATAAATCGCAACTGTTTTTATGTGCTATAATCAAGTGTTTGTGCAATCATGTGAGTGCCTTAGACAATATATTATCACACACAAGTAAGACTTAGTGCATTTGCTAAAAATCATCTGAACATTAAACAAGGTGAATGCAGGCAAACGTCTGGACATGTAACAGCTCTTAGGCTTTTGCTTTATTTAGCTTTTAGCTAGCCTTCTGCTACATTTAGCAATCTCTATGCTACTTTCACCTTTTAGCTAAAGTTTAGCTACTTCTAACTTTTAGCAAGTGATTCTCTTCTTTAACTTTTAACTAGTGTTCATCTTTTTTATCTTTTAGCTCGTGTTGTGTATCAGCTTCAGCTTGTTCGGCTGGTTTCAGCAGACTCTTTCAGCTCAGCGTTCAGTTTCACAAACGAGAATTATTTTTACAAACTGATCCTGACGCTGCAGAGAAAAGCAGCTGAAGAAAATGCATAGATGGAGCCAAACTACTCTGTCATGAGCTCAGAAGAGGAACATGAAGCTGAACTACATTTCCCATGAGCATTAGCTCCAACAGCTGCTGCCTCATGGGAGATGTAGTTGTTGAAGTCAGAGTCAGAGAGTCAGAGAGAATTTATTGTCATTTGCACTGCATGTAGTACATGTGTTGAAAACGAGATTATGTACACAGGGTCCCAGTTACATCCAACAACAAATGCAAGAGAAAAACAATAATAACATCTAGGATTAACTAAGAGAGACATCAGCTAGTAATACACTAAGCCCTAATGTAGTAGAAAAACATCATTATAAACAGCAGCACGAACATGAGCAGATGGTCACAGATGAACGCAGATAGTCACAGATGAACGCAGCAACAAGAAACAGATCAGTATCAACATGATGTGACATTTTGCAGTGTTTATTCTTATTATTTATTTATTCATGAGTCTGACAGCCTCAGGGTAGAAGCTGTTCCTCAGTCTAGTGGTTCTACATTTGATGCTCCTCAACCTCCGTCCCGAGGGGAGTGGTGCAAAGAGTGAGTGTGCTGGGTGAGTGAGGTCTTTCATGATGCAGGTGGCTCTTTTTCTGCATCTGGAGGTGTAAATGTCTGTGATGGTGGGGAGACTGACTCCCACAGACTTCTGTGCAGCCTTCACCACTCTCTGTAGAGCTTTCCTCTCTGCAACTGTGCAGCCTCCATGCCACACGTTGATGCTGGAGCACAGGACGCTCTCCACTGCACACCTGTAGAACGAGGTGAGGACTGAGCTTCTCAGACCAGCTCGTCTCAGCCGTCTGAGGAAGTAGAGTCTCTGATGACCTTTCTTGATCAGGCTGGTGGTGTTATTGCTCCAGCTGAGGTTATCATTCAAGTGTACACCCAGGTACTTGTAGCTGGAGACCACCTCCACCGCAGATCCACCTATATACAGTGGGGTGTGGGTGTGTTTGTTCCTTCTGAAGTCCACAATCATCTCCTTCGTCTTCTTCACATTCATGTGAAGGTTGTTCTCTTTGCACCAGCTCTCCAGATGTTCCACCTCCTGTCTGTAGCTGGATTCATCATTATCTGTGATGCATCCCACCACAGCTGTATCATCTGCAAACTTAACAATATGACAGCCTGGATGTGTGGCTGTACAATCATATCAGAGAGTCAGAGAGTCAGAGAGTCTTTATTGTCATTTGCACCGCATGTGGTACATGAGATGAAAACGAGATTATGTACACGAGGTCCCAGTTACATCCAACAACAAATGAAAGAGAAAAACAGTAATAACATCGAGAACTAACTAAGAAAAACATCAACTAGTAATACACTAAGCCTAATATAGTGGGAATAAACAGCAGCACGAACATGAGTTTGTATGAGCAGATGGTCACAGATGAACACAGATGAACACAGCAACAAGAAAACATATCAGCATCACCATGATGTGATATTTTGCAGTGTTTATTTTAATTTTATTTTTATTTATTCATGAGTCTAACAGCCTCAGGGTAGAAGCTGTTCCTCAGTCTAGTGGTTCTACACTTGATGCTCCTCAACCTCCGTCCTGAGGGGAGTGGGGCAAAGAGTGAGTGTGCTGGATGAGTGAGGTCTTTCATGATACAGGTGGCTCTTTTCCTGCATCTAGAGGTGTAAATGTCTGTGATGGTGGGGAGACTGACTCCAACAGACTTCTGTGCAGCCTTCACCACTCTCTGCAGAGCTTTCCTCTCTTCAACTGTGCAGCCTCCATGCCACACGTTGATGCTGGAGCACAGGATGCTCTCCACTGCACACCTGTAGAAGGAGGTGAGAACTGGGCTGCTCAGACCAGCTCGTCTCAGCCGTCTGAGGAAGTAGAGTCTCTGATGACCTTTCTTGATCAGGCTGGTGGTGTTGTTGCTCCAGCTGAGGTTATCATTCATGTGTACACCCAAGTATTTGTAGCTGGAGACCACTTCCACTGCAGACCCACCTATTATCAGTGGGGCATGGGTGTGTTTGTTCCTTCTGAAGTCCACAATCATCTCCTTTGTCTTCTTCACATTCATGTGAAGATTATTCTCTTTGCACCAGCTCTCCAGGTGTTCCACCTCCTGTCTGTAGCTGGACTCATCATTGTTTGTGATGCATCCCACCACCGCTGTATCATCTGCAAACTTAACAATATGACAGCCTGGAAGTGTGGCTGTACAATCATATGTGAGCAGAGTGAACAGAAGGGGGCTCAGCACACATCCCTGAGGAGAGCCAGTGCTGAGGGTTATGGTGGAGGAGGAGAAGTTGTGGATCTTCACGGACTGTGGTCTGTCTGTTAAGAAGTCTAGTATCCAGTTACAAATAGAGGGGCTTAGTCCAAGTGTAGATAGTTTGTCTATCAGAGTTTGGGGGATCATGGTGTTGAAGGCAGATGTGAAGTCCACAAAGAGCAGACGCACGTATGAGTCTTTCTGATCCAGGTGGGTGAGAGCAGTGTGGACCACGGAAGAAATGGCGTCCTCTGTTGATCGGTTCTCACGGTATGCGTATTGATGAGGGTCCTCATTGATGTTGACGGTTGCCTTGATGTGGGACATGACCAGTTTCTCAAAACATTTAGCGACTATCGGGGTGAGGGCCACCGGTCTATAGTCATTCAGACCAGTCACTGTGGAGCTCTTTGGGACTGGGATGATGGTCGCGGTCTTCAGGCAGGTGGGAACTGACTCCAGTGCAAGTGAGGTGGTGAAGATGTCAGCCAGCACCTCACAGAGCTGGTCCGCACATTCCTTCAGAACTTTCCCTGGGATGTTGTCTGGTCCGGTTGCTTTATGAGGATTAATCTTTCTGAGACTGCCTCTCACTTCTGCTGCGGACACCCTGAGATGCTCTTCATCTGGTGATGAGGTGAGTCTGGTGCTAGCAGGTCTGTTTGGATCATCAAAACGTGCATAAAACTTATTGAGGGCATCAGGCAGAGATGGGTCCCTGGGGCATTGTTTGTTTTTGCCTTTGTAATCTGTTATGCATTTAATACCCTTCCACATGCTCCGTGGGTCTTGTGAGGTGAACTGTCCCTCGATCCTCTGTGCATACGTGGCCTTGGCCTTCTTAATGCCATCCTTCAGTTCATTCCTGCTCTTTCTCAGTTCCACTTTATCTCCTGACTTGAATGCAGTGTCTCTGGCTGCTAGCAAGGCGTGAGTATAGTTTGTCTATCAGAGTTTGGGGGATCATGGTGTTGAAGGCAGATGTGAAGTCCACAAAGAGCAGACGCACGTATGAGTCCTTCTGATCCAGGTGGGTGAGAGCAGTGTGGACCACAGAGGAGATGGCGTCCTCTGTTGATCGGTTCTCGCGGTATGCATATTGATGAGGGTCCTCGCTGATGTTGACGGTTGTCTTGATGTGGGACATGACCAGTTTCTCAAAACATTTAGCGACTATCGGGGTGAGAGCCACCGGTCTATAGTCATTCAGACCAGTCACTGTGGAGCTTTTTGGGACTTTTTGGGAAGGCTCAGTGAAGCTTTGTGGTGAATGTTTCCTGAAATGAGGAGGTGTTCAGATGGTGTGGACAGAAAGTGACAGGAACATGTTGAAGGTTTAAAAATCATCTCAACATGAACTGTGTGACAGACTTTTAGAACAGAGGCTGAGTTCAGGACTTCAGCAGGAACTCTGCAAACACCTGAACTTCTCCACACGTCTCACTGAAGCACGTGGACTTCTTGTGAGTCAAGTGTTTGATTTGATGTTTATTCATTCATTTTAAAGGAACAATACAAGACAGTTTCATCAGATACAAGAATACAAGTAGGATAAAATGAAAGGAGCAGAAAGAAGATGAAATCTTATTATATCTGCCCCTTATTTCACAGTTTGTTCAACCAATGATAACCTTCAAACTACATCACAAAATGAATAATTCTACTTAATTTATCAGTTTATAGTATAATAGTATAATTTATCAGTTTATAAGTGTTGGTCAGTTCAGAGAAACATCTTCCTGGATGTTCTTCTTCTTCTCTCCTCTTCATGTTTGTGGGGATTTAAGGGCCGTTAGAAGCTCCTGCAGCTGAGTGGAACATCTGGACCTGAGATGTGGAGCAGGTTCTGTGGACAGAACTCAGCAGAACCAACGTTTGAGAGGCTGCACTCAGAGTGGGAGCCTTTGAAGAACGTTGCTGAGCTTCAAACAGACACAGAGTCCAGGAGAGAATTAGTTTCTACTTCCTGAACGTTTCTCCACTGCAGCCAGATGTTGGTCAGCTGAACATCTGCAGAAACAGGAGACATGTTTGTCCTCTCCTGTTCACTTCAGCTGTTCTGATGCTGGACACAATTAAAGGCCTGGCAGTCCTTGATATATAATATATATAATAATGCATGGCCCACCACCTTTCATCTTTCTTTTAGACTAAGATCAGATCAAGTTCGAGTCAAACCTGTAAAATAATGATTAATTAATTAATGTGTTTGTTTGTTTGCATTGTTTCAGTCCACTTCCTCAGCAGTTCGTGGTGGTAATGCACCACTACCAGTGTCGTGTAACAGGGTTGTTGTTTAATTAATTTGATCAAAATGTATCATATTTATAATATTTTTCTTGTTTAGCAGAAAAGTTTATCTAGTAGTTATTAGAAATGTTTCTTTTAATCTTTGTGGAAACTCCAGGTTCCTTTTGTTTGTGTAGTGACGACGCCCCGGGAGTTTGTACAGCACATTTTACCCACTGTCTTACATTTGTAAATGTCTGTGTTGCAGATGTTAAAATTCATTTGCAAGCTGTGTGCAAAGAATTCATGCTGCCAA
Organism: Garcialebias charrua; assembly: GCA_038048925.1. Classification (NCBI taxonomy): domain Eukaryota; kingdom Metazoa; phylum Chordata; class Actinopteri; order Cyprinodontiformes; family Rivulidae; genus Garcialebias; species Garcialebias charrua. The sequence goes on along the minus strand of JBBPBX010046245.1, from coordinate 318 downwards.
CAGCACTGCAGGGCTGTGAACAGGCTCGTGACTTTCCCTTTAAAGAAAAGGCAAACCCTTTACCAGGTAAGTGTTGGAAAATCATTCATGATTATTTTTGATACCTAATATTACAAGTGAGTTGGATTGTAATATTGTTGTTGGATGTTATCGTCCCCCCTCCGCAACACCTGAAGCTCTGTCTTCCCTGACTGAATTCATAGGAAATTTAAAACACAATGAGATTGTTTTGGCTGGAGATTTCAACATTGATTGGAATGAGTCGACCCCCCTCTGTGATAAATTCAAGGAATGTTGCCTATCTCTCAATCTAACACA